>JAMKCH010040343.1:0-18360 GCA_023653785.1 Ophioderma brevispina
AATTCGTATGCGTAACACCTACCAATGAGACACCTAGTTAACAGAAATCAAGGTCTTATGGAATAACGCTCATACACACTACGTTATTGCAACTAGTTGAAGCAAACATAAGCAGCTTAACAAAACACATAGCTGGACTTGCAGATAGAGGGCGGGGCCCGTTCTCAAAACTCGTGCGTAACAAACCCGACGTGTATAATAACTCAGCGATGTCCTACATAACCAGACCTTTTTCTACCAGTACACAGTGCTTTGTACAAATTGGTCCAACAGGGCAGACAACTATGCACATAGATTTGCGACTGAGTTTCGGGAAGGACCCCCATGTTAACTAATTGCATATTTGTTCTGCAATCCAGTGGACAAATCCTAAATTAGCTTTAAGAATAAAATAATAGGTTCCAAAGACCACATACCTGGCGCAAGCACGAGGGTCAACAGTAGCAAAAGCAACCTGTCTTCAACTACCCCCATCCTGGAGTGGTTGGAATTGTTGGCAACGGTCACCATGGTAACATTTATGACCCTGCATTGCTCATAGTCCGTTGTTAAGTACCATCAAGAGAGGCAGCTGTGATGGATGATAAAGCTAAACTACACCAGTACTCTGCAGGGCTTATCCTCCTTCAAAAGTTCTAAGATTTGTTTACTTGTGATGGTGTGAGTGGTTGAGATCTGTTTTATGGAGCTTTACCTCTTCGTCTTAATACATTCAATAAGAAAACAAAGTGATAGCAAATTCATACTTCATTTTTTTTGACGAACTTTTGCAAGTCCAATTCTCACATACTGAATGGACACCAAAAAAATCATCAGACAAACATTCAGGCTACTATTAGGGTGTAACCTGCCAAGGCTGGATTTGAACGAGCCGGTTTTTAAATATTTTGATATGTATGCTGGCC
This sequence comes from Ophioderma brevispina, assembly GCA_023653785.1. Classification (NCBI taxonomy): domain Eukaryota; kingdom Metazoa; phylum Echinodermata; class Ophiuroidea; order Amphilepidida; family Ophiodermatidae; genus Ophioderma; species Ophioderma brevispina. The sequence goes on from JAMKCH010040343.1 coordinate 906, forward strand.
CACTACACAAGAGCGTAGCGAACATCCATAAAAGGCAAGTCATGTGAAAATAGCGTTTAAATCATGCTACCTAACTGGCATACTTTCACTTCCTCAACGCTTGTTTCCTGGGTGATGAAATGACCTTTGATTAAAGGTGCATTCGTGATCCTAGCACCTCCATATTTTTTTATTTATTCACTATAGCATGAGGAAAATAATTGGTTATTTTTCCAAAATTTCAGTTGGTTTCGTTGTAGTGCGGTTTGACGTTATGAGCAAATGTTTGTATCAAAGTTCACCATAGGACACTGTGTTGTAAATCTGTAAGTTTTTGGACAGAAATACGAAAATTATGAATTTCTTCCAAAGTAGAGCGAATATGCACTTGAAAAATTAGAGACCAAAGACTATATACCAGGCCAATGTTCAGATGATATAAAAACATACTTTTTTGAGGTAGTCGGTGGGGAGGGATGAGACTGCCGTCACCCAAAATGCCCCTTTAATCATGTGTTTCTAGTCTGTAGCGTAGACTTACCAACTGTGAGAACAAACATGCATGCATACAGTCACATGAGTCGGTTCAAAAAAGAATCAATAGGGTGATTAGGCCAATGAAGTTGATTAGTTTCTGTTCGGAGATTTTTAAAAAGGCGACGAGGTCCGATTTCATTATTTATTATTTACTGTCATTTCATTATTTCTGTCAATTCATTATTACATCTAAAACATCTGGACATACACTACTAACCTTATCTTTTGTTGGTGTAAAATTAAAGGTTTACAAGTGCCTAATTAAAAACGGGTATTTTGCAGGTTTATTTCTTCAAAACTTTAAAAACCAGTCAGCATTTTTGTCACCAAGTACTTCTGACCAGCGGGACAACATTCTGGGGAAAATTCATATTAATTGTATACAGTGGACCCCCTCCCAAGGAAACAGCTTTAAACGAACAGGAATGGATGCTTGAATAATTTGAGCAACTGAAAATATGTTTTATTATCAGTTTTCAAGAAAAAACATTTTTTTCACAAAATAACTGAAATATTTTGCCACAGCATCAAATCTGAGGCGCGCGGCGCTCACAGGAAACTAATATCAAATTCCCTTGGCCTTACCCTTGAATGGCCCAATTCCGTCCCAGTGAATCAAATCAAAATCCTAGACTCGGGGTCTGTCAACTTAAGGGAGTGGGTCATTATTTACACCAGGGAAATGGATTTTTTTCATTTTTTTTTCGATAAAAACTTTGCACTCCCCTTCTCTTCCGTTCAAAAATTTTGCAATCCTCCTGTTGTTTTCTCCATTGTTTCAAACCCCTCTCCTACATGAAAATTGTCAAGTCCCCCCCCCCCCCCCTTTCACTTACAAATTTTTTATGCTGCCCTCCCCTCAAATCCTCCATTTTCCCTCTGAACTCCTCCCTACTTTGTTTTCTTTAACTGACGACTGACTGCATGATGTATCGTAAGCCTAAGGATAGGCATTTCAGGATTTCCCTTTGAAGAGGGCTCTCACATCTCTTCAGTCAGATTTACAATTTATAGGTGAACTATTAACATCAGCAATTCTTGAAGAAATACCAGCAAAAAGTTTTTGAGAGTGTCCCCAATTTTCCCAATATTTTGGCGAGTTTTGCACAGGTTGCATTGGTAATTGGGCTAGTAATTTTTAATACCTGTGAATGGTATTGCTTCAAACTTACTGTCTATGTTTTACAAAAGGAAATTTCTAATTTGGGATATCACTTATATGGATTAAGATTGGATCCCGATAACGGTCAGTAGTGCGGATGCTGGAAACGTCCTGCAATGTATTATAGCAGGATTTTGAATAGCAACCATGTCATGAGGTACATGTTTACTATTTGTCCGTTGATTCAGGAAGTCAAGTTAGAGTTAATTTTCATGGGTTGGCACTCTATCTTTTCAAAATGGACCAGAACTAAATTTGGTTGTGGTTCAAGCTCTGCCATTCAAATTACAATCAGGGATCCCGATTCTAATTACAAAATGGCTTTCGTTTTATGACAAAATACGCATGTTGAGTGAATGAGTGTCTCATTTGCAATAAAGTTTAAAATTACCAACACAACTGTGCACAAAACTCAAAATTTTGAAAAATTGGGGCACTCTTCAAAAAGGTGCTGTTATTGCTTACCGGAGAAAATAATGTTAAAAGGCCTTTATAATTATGATTATATTGTATTTAAGTCAATTTCAATTTGGTCTTGAACATCCCCTACCTGATCCCCTACCAAAGCTAAAGCCTGCCCTCATATAAGGCAATAGTCACCAGAATAATTTTGAACTAAGAAGTACGCGAGTACCAGTGTGTGGTGACCAGGTTACCAAGCATAATGTTGCATTTATTTGTGTGTTTATGCCCGTCACCAGCAGTGCGACATTCACGCACCACATAAAGCGATTGTTCGAATCAGTTAAACAATTATTCTTCAGACGATATAGTTACTAATTGAGGAGATGATTAGTTTGAATGCAACCGACCTTACAAGCAAATGTGAAAATCAGAGCACCTTTAATGGAATGACATTTTGTTACAGATCGCAGCGGAGTACATTTCGCTATTTCTAAGGTTGATTTGTTTATCAAAAAAAAGTATTTCATAGGTTCGTTGTATCGAAAGTTCATTATTCCGAAGGTTAATCTGAGGTGTGTGAATCGAAGGTTTGTTTATCAAAACCAAAGAAAAAAAAAGAAAAAGAAGAAACAAAGGTTCATTCATGTATCCCAAAAATGAAATTAGGGTTGTTAATTCGAAAAAAGAAATAAGGGATTATGTAAGGTAAACTTAGGGCCATTTCAAAGGATCAACGAAACATCTTTTAATTTTCAGATCAAACAACCTTATTTTAATTTTAGGAATAGAAAGGGATAACTAACCTTATTTCATTTCTGGATCAACGACAACGTTTCGAACCATATTTCATGAACATTCGGATTTATAAACAACTTCGGGTATTCAAACGTAAAATGAACCTTGCAGAATAACACACCTTCGGAATTAAAAAGAAAACAAAAATGCTCGGATTAATGAACCTAGGATTACGCCAACGTAGGTATAGGAAATTCCCATGTTCGGATAACGAATTTCAGATAAATGAACCTTCCGAATAACGGAAACCTTCGAAAAAATGAAGAACAGCAACATGTCAAGTTTAAGTAAACCACGATTTAAATTTCAAGTGTTTCCAATTACAATTTAAAACTACATTAATTACTACAAATGGACGCCTAAAATTTATAGTGTACAAAAATATATAGCCTGGAACTTGGAAGCCATTCCGTTCCAGATGCATGCATCATCATTTCCAACAAAAAAAAAAATCAACTTATGAGACTGTATGTCAATGGTCATGTACCCATTGACGATCATCATCCCAGTTCAGGTCACTGTGTGATAACAGTGATTCTGTGTGAAACCAAACAATCAGGCAGTTTTTTTTAAAAATCGGAAGTTGTTGTTTGTCTTATAAAATAAACAGAAAAACTCACGTGGTTGCCGCATTTGTCAATGTTGTTTACAAAGTAAAAATACCCCTGGGGGGGATATTAAGCATTTACAATCCGAACCCCTTCCGGGCATACCAACATTGCAAAATCCCCATTCACGAATCATTGCATCAAAACAAAGTTTAAATATTGACGATTCTCCAAATTTGTGGGCTAGGTTATATCTGAGAGCGTTTTGCAACATAAATGACGGGGAATACATCTTCTAACAAGCATCGGGGTGCAGGAATACCTGCTCGATTTGGCCATTTAGGATTTCCATGAGTCTGGAGTAGAATATCCTTTTGTATCTGGTATAAAAGCTAATGGGGGGGGGGGATGGGTGTGGTGGTGGCGAAGTCGCACCCGGCAGGAAAGATAAAATCGGAGGGTGCAAGTCCTGTGCCTCAAAGAAACACTGTTAAAAGATCCACCGTATTCCGGTAACATGATTACATGTAAAGTTTACGGTTGATCGTAAATTTACGGTTTTGAAATACCGTCAACCAACCATAAAATTAAGCGTTTTACGGTTAAATACCGTAAAATTTACCATAAAAATACCTGGCAACTCAGTTGCCAAAATTTTACGTAGTTTTTACGGTTGATTTTACCTCAAACACTATTTTTATGGTTTGTTTATGGTATTTCACCGTAAAATTACGGTCAACTGTAATAAAAATTGATATAATTAACCGTACTTATAAGCTATTATATACGGTTCACCGAAAAAAATTGGTATAGTAGGTCTTTTACAGTGTTAAAGTGCACTAGCTATAAGTGGGTTTGTTTTTGATGACTGATGATAAGATTGCCATCCAGGCAAAGACCTGCATCTTGCTTGAATGGCACGAAGCGGAAAGAATGCAGGAGATGGGTAGATATAGATGGTGTATTGAGTCAATCCCACAATGCACCAGTTTTAGGAAAGTTCACCTAATAGGGTCATGTGATCCCACGAAAACTCTATTCTTAACACATATAACCATGACTTTTACACTCCAATTTAAGCCCTTAACAAGCATTGTACTTAGGGTTTTTTAGCATCATGATTATTCATGATTATGAATGGTTTGTGGTCTTCTAACTTCTTGAACATGTTTTATCGCTAAGTACTGAAATTGCGTTTGGCACTTTGCGAGTACAGTTCACGACCTCTATACATGGATAGCGGGCGGCGATCGAAAAGTGAAAACATTGGACCCGGCATTTGAAGAGGGCAAGAACCAGTTCGCTTACGCCATACTTTCAATCCACTTGACGTCAATTTGCAAATTTACGCAAAATAATAAGGGAAAATAAAAAGGTTTTTTCACACAAAGGAATTTTGTATATTCAAAATAGATCATTATGAACAAATAAAGAAATTCTAAAAAAAATTAATTGAAAATAAACTGAGGAATATGAAATAATACATAAATAAATGCAGCAAATAATAGCAGAGCATGTTATAAAAAAGATAAATGCATATTGGTATATAAATAAAATTAGAAAGAATAATGATGAATGAATAAATCCCAAATTGCGTATTATTATGAAATCAATCAAAAATAAGCAAAGAAGAAAGGATGGAGGGTGGAGGAGAAGGGGGAGTGGGGAGCGGGGAAGGGGAAAGAAAAGAAGGGAGGTGGAGAGAGGAGGGCACGGGAGCGGTTGGGAGGGATGGAAGGAGGGAGGGGAAGGAGGGCGAGCGGCGGGAGGGAGGGGAGTGGAAAGGGGAGGGGGAATGGGGGAGGGGTGAGGGTAGGGGAGGGTGGGTTAGGGAGAGGAGAGGAGAGGAGGGGAGAGGAGAGGAGAGGAGGAGAGGAGAGGAAAGGAGAGGAGGTGCAGAGAAGGGAATGGGGAGGGGGAATGGGGGAAGGGGGAATGGCGATGGGAGCAAGGTAAGGTGACGGGGAGGGGGAATGGGGAAATCAAGCGTGCATAAATCTGCAAAGATTCACCTGCAGAATAATTGAAATAAGGAGAAATTTCTGAAAAGTCATGAAAAAACTGATGAAATGTGAATAATAATATATACAGTGAATAAATAGCAGACCATGTTTAACAGAAGATAAAATGCCTATTGATTTAATAAATATAGAAATAAACGAAATTAATGAATGCGTGAAGGAAAGAATTAATGAAGGCGATGAACGAATAAATTCTAACTTTATGATAAGGGGGTAATGAATTATATGAATAACTGAATAAAAATAACAAAGACGGGAAGGGAAAAGAAGGGAAGGTGGGCAGGGGATGGGGAGCGGGAGGGAGGGAGGGAGGGAGGAGGAGAGGTAGTAGTAACTGGAAGGGGGGGAGGTAGAGGGGCGGGGGAGGGGAGAAGGGGCAGGGAGAGTGGGAGGGACGGGCATTTTTTCGGTAAACATTCACACAATAATTACAACACAATTTTTTTTCAAATAACATTATTTCTTTTTGGCAGAATTTTTATGTTTCAACCTTTCATCAATAATAGTTGTATAACTGCACAAATTGCACTCCAATATGCTACACCGTAAAGTAATCCCAGCAATTAGGATGTCTGTATCGCTCCAATTAGCGTAATTATGGCTGTGGCATAATTTGTTCGATTGCTACTACCACCCAATTTTTAACAAATATTAAGATTTTTCTTTAGGCCTATCGCGCAAAACCTCCAATCACCCACTTGACCCTGAATGATGTTGCCAGCGAGACAATATAAGTTTTTACTCTGGTAATATTCTCTAACAGCCATTTTGAAAATGTCCAAGTTACGCATTCACACGTGGATGCACTGATCATGAGGGGAGGTCATTTCAGCAGTCTTTTTTCCGCGTGGTAGGTAAAGGAAAGATCTCTCCACGACTTCACGATTCTCACCGCATGCCTGATATTTTAACCTATGTCGCTTCTGGTTTGTCTGGTACGACGTTTTGGGGACTAAGCGCCCAACCGTTTCACTATCTTTTAGAACATGGTCACTCCACTGTTCTCCGTCTGGTGGAACGGCTGTCCATCGCCATCAGACATCAAACGGGTTACTGTTCCGCGGGGTTCCAGGTTCTCGAGTGCATCTTCTCATACAACAGCTAGCTGCTTGAACATTTAACCTTTTCCAACGCAATTGATTTGTTGCATTTCTCGAGGTCCCACGCAGAAGAAGCATATTCCAGCCAGGGAAGCAACTGTGGCTGGTATTAAGCTGAACTTAACCCCTTGGCTACATTCCCTGTGAGATTTTCTTTTTGAGGACTCCCCACAGAAATTAATATTTAATTCTGTGGGTACTTGGGGCCCATAGCCCTCTGTTGTTGGTGATTTCCACTCCAATATGTGATAAGTCCCCTTTCAATTGTTTGACCCATGCAAGCACTTGTAACTTGTCGAGGTCCTGGTTGCAATGGACATTGTTGCGCACTTGCCTAGGATAGTCGTCCTGCCATTTCTTTCTCCATTGTTAGATCTTCTTGAAGCACACTGTAGTCTCCATCTTTCTGGGATTTGTAGTGTATGCATTTTTATCGGCAAAATAGGCGACAATGTTTATTGTAATATTTTTAAATAATTTGTAAATTTGCTGTACATGTATAGTAACAAATTTTAATGATACAAAATACAATTGTCCGGTAACAGTTGCCTCGATGGCTGTAATATTGGCCTCTTTCCACGGTCGGTGGCTTCAACCGTGTCGATTAAGGATTTGTAAAGCCTCTCTCAGGATTGGTGCAAGCTCTGGTGCAACCATTTTGATGACCACATGGGGGTACCTCGTCTGGGCCCTGTGAGGTAGATCCAGGCCATGAAGCTGTTTTTCCATCCCCTCGGTGACGGATGGACCAGTTTATGAATATCTGGGACACGATTCACCATTTCAGGGTATTACCCCATCGCCCTCCTTTGTAAATACTCTGGTAACTTGTTGATTAAAAAGGGATAGCGTAGCTTTGCGTGGACTAATGACCCTATTCTGACTTCAGGTCGCCATACCCCGATGTTCAGTACGAAATTTGGTGATGTCTGATGACTCGGCGGCGCTTTCAAGGTAGAAGACTAAGGATGTCACAAGGTATAGGTATTCACTCTGTAATTAGTACGAGCCTTACGAAGATTTTTCTTCATACCCCTCCTTCTTCAACGACTTACTTCCCAAGCATACGGTCCTTTTCCACTTTTTTGCTTTCGCTATAGACAATCCGACCAGCCAAATGCTGGTCAGAATTGATCCGCATTACTGGGGACCTCCCAACCAAAACCCTACCCAAATCTTTTGTACATCTGTACCACGCTTGATTACGGGGTTTTGACGTGTTATAGCGATCTACTCGATAACATTTTCCAGAATTCCATTATGGTATTTACAACGATGGTGAATTAAAATCTGAATCAAAAAATGGGTCACCGACTTAGTTTTTGAGCTATGCGCCAAAACCAAAAAAGGTATGGTGTCACCTTTTAAACCACGCCAGTCTATGGAAAAGTCAAAATTTAACGTTTGATCAGCTACCAATAAAAACCGCTCGATAAATTTTGTAATTTCTAAATATGTTGAGGTCCCATGTCATTCTTCAAAATTTTGAAATAAAACAATGAGGGTCCCGACTTACCTTTTTCCATTACACTCCGAAAACACTGAAATTTCCACTTTTTCAAATTGGGCGTCTTGTTGGCGGCAAGAAAAATCCGCGCACATGCGGCATGCAGCAAAAGCAGAACCAGGCGTAGAGATTGGTTAATAAACCAACAAGCGCACAGTTTTTCGCGGTATCTGCGCATCCCTTCGCATCTCTAAATTAAATTCTTCCATTTTGTCCTGACCTGGGCTCCAAACAGAATCCTGAAGGTGTAAAGCAGCTGACGCGTAACGACAATCACAGGGGGGGGGGGGGGGGGGGGGGGCTCAACCCCAGTATAATTCAAAAGCTCACTTAATCTGCACATTTGGGTGAATTCAAGCAGGATGCACCCGCTATGGCTGCCATATGTTTAAATCGGATTGGTGTATACAAGTACTTTTTCCTTCTATATTGTTTGCGAAGACTAGTTATACCGTGGATGGCACCTGCTACGTTATAATGCGATTTTCTGACAAAAACAATTTCTCTCGTTCCCAGACAAATTATTAGTACAATTTGTCTCGAAGTATTCAATTATTTGGAAGTCACGCATGGGCATTGTATTATTGTCCAGTCGTTTTTTTTTACGACGTACACTTTACGGCTTCACTTGCCGTTTCGTTACGTCTTTGGCCTAATGTCCTCATCATCATGACAACATTGTCCGTGGTCAGCAATACCATCTGTATTAGGCTACTATCTTGGATGCAATCCGGATTATTGGTCAACACATACTCGAGTATGTTTTCTGTGTCCCCTTGCTTACTGTTGGTTCAGTCACACATTGCGCAAGGCCGTGTTTCAACGCATAACCTCAACCAATATGATTTTTTCAGCCCTCGTCTTCAGTTTTCTTACTGTAGCCCGGTTTAGACACAGGCTAAATAGGTGTCCCAGTTTACCATGGGTGCGTCGAAATCACCGACCAAATGACATTGTGGTATTGATCTTGTCACCAAGCTTGGAAATGGATAAATTAGGCTGGTCCTAGCCAATCCATGCTTATCATCACCGTAAAAGAATTGCAGACAGGCCCGTAACGGTTTTGTTTAGGAGAGGGTGAATTTTTTTTCAAAGGGGACTTTCACAAAATTTTACAAAGCGGTGGGGAATTTTGTCAAAAGTTGACTTACTTTAAAGCAATGTTAACCTTTCGACCAAAAGTATTAAAAAAAACCTAATTACTGGCTCGCTCTCGTTCGCAAAATCCAATTTTATCCCCTTACTCTTTTTAGGGTGTTTTAGGGGCATCATGGAATTTGAATGGGCGTGCGTCCCCAGCCCCTCCCCTGGTTACGGGTCTGGTTGCAGAAAAAAATTTCCTCTGTCATCACAATCAGTCTCATATCAATCATATACATCACTATGTGAATGGGAAAATCAGATACCGTCCCTGATGCGGAACGAGTGGATATCATAGTCCTCTGGAGATATGCAACCGGAAGCATGTGCCGTTGGGATGACCTCGTTTCCCCAGACGAAATTCTGGTTGTCTACACCCATGTTGTGATATTGCCTAGCTATCTACGGCGCGCAGTCCCCGAAGATGCGGTTTCACCATGTAGCGCCAATGCTTTGGCTAGGAGATTTCAGGATTGGGGGGGGGGGCACACGAGCACCCTAGTGGGATGGTGGTGGGGGTGGGGGGGGGAGGCAGTGGTGGCACCAGCAGGGGGACAATTCCCCCATTCCCCACCCCCATTTTTGGCCCCCCTCCCGGCCAGAGAAAAATAATGGATTTTTAATCAAAAATTCAATTTTTAATTTAGATTTAAAAAATTCACCCAATTTGGGCAAATAACAGCCATTTTGGCCAAAATTTGTGAAAATTTAAAACTTTGAAAGTTTTGCCCCCCCCCCGAATTCACTTTTACCCCCAACAAATTCACTTTTCCCCCTGTTTCCCCCCGAAAAGAAGTCTGCCGACCGCGATGTTTCGTCGGTTTGAGGTGCATAACAAATGAGATAGAGCACCATAACACTTCATATTGATTGATAACTGATCAATACTACTTTGCTGTCGTTGGCGACGAGGTTGTGCTCATGGCCCGATCCCCCTTATCGATTTTGACGGTGATGGTAAAAAAAAAATGGCAACCGGCGAGCGTAGCGAGCCGGAAAGTTTTTGGTTAATAGGTACAATATGCGTGTCGGTACATTCACAAATCCGTGCCCCATCAAACATCCTGACTATGCTACTGGGAGGGGGAAGCTTTGGATTTGAATGTTTTGGTAAAAAGTGTTAAGATTAGTAAGGGGGGGCTCAAGGTATTTGAGCCCCCCACACCAATTAAATGGGGTGGCCCGCCCCCCCAAGCCCCCCCCCCCCCGCTTCCTAAGCCTATGAAATGTCCCTGTCTGTCCCAAGCCGGGGATGCCAGACGGATCCCGCCGGACGTCCCGAGCAATCACACCAATGCAGCCAAAGGGACGACGACCCCCCTCACTGCAACTTCCAACACGCGACGTGCGAGACCACCGAAATCAATCGCACGATTACATCGACCATCAAACCGTGAACGGCGTTTTGGGCACAGAAGATGAAATCGGAGGGACACCGGACATCTCCATCATCCGTGTCTCCTGTCCCGTGCTCACGCCAGACATGCTTTGTACTCCATAAGCCCGGTGCTGGGCCATCCCCAGTCATTTCGCCGGTGCAGACAAGCGTGAGCTGGGAGCGCCCCTCCGAGGAAATGGTTAAAATTCTTGTAGTTGCCAGTGAACATTGCATTTTGCTCCTGGGAAAGAACAACTTTCTGCTGATCCCGCAGCCCTCCCCATGGTCCAGTCCCAGATCCCCACACAGGATACTCTCCACACAGGCTCTAAAGAATTTCAGCTGCCGAACTGGGAGCCACCAGATTGCCATAAGTGGTGTAGTTTATTGCAGGCCATTCCACGCTTGTCCCCGAGTGACAGGAAGTCTCCTCCGTCGGCAACATAGGACACCCAGATACCGGAATCCCTCCCTGAGTCGGCCACCATCTGTTGTGGTGCAGATAGGCCGATGACCATCTTCCTCAGTCGTCTTGCATTTATGTAGCCGACTTTGTCCGTAGCATCCTCGAGTGATGCCAGCAGACCTCGTGCACCACATAATCGACCAGCTGCAGAGCCCGGGGGGGGGGGGGGGGCCGATCCAAAATTGGGTACAGGTGTGCGTCCGCAAATGCCCAGGTTTTATAGTGACCCAATTGTACAAAATATGATCCATAATAGTTTGGTTCCCAAATTTCGACCCATTTCTATAGTTGGCTTTGAATTTCACTCCCTTTCAAGTTCTCTGCAAAATCGCCCATTTCATAGGAACATTTTCCGAAAATTCGGAAAAATCAACCATGTTCATTGTGGTTTTACTGAAAATCAGAAAAATGAACCCATTATTCATACAAATTGCGACAAATTGGAAAATGGAAAAAGCCCCATTTAATTATAGGAGCAATGACCTCAAAAATGACCCATCATTATAGTATCCTGGTGAAAAATGCCTTGTTTTAGTAAGGGGTGAAAATTGACCCATCGGCGGCACATAATGTACCTACCCTTTTCCACTGAGTACCCCCCCCCCCCCCTCCGTGCCATAGCCCAGATCACCTGCGCAGTCAAGGTCCTTGAGACCTGACTTGTGATAATGCCACCTCGATCGCTATATGACACCTCGCTGCAAATGTTTCACCTGCTGTTACCTGAGTGAACTATCGGGTGGTTATACGGAGACGGGCGATACTCCCGTTGTAGACAGGTCTTCTCCACTTGACGGACCATGGATGACACTAAACCTGGGCACTTAGAAACACTATGGTTGATGGGTCCGTTTCTTCCCGAAGCTCTTGCTGATTAATCGAGATCTTGTTAAAAGTGATCATGATGGCGGATGACGAGGATTCGACGACAGGACTTCCACCTTTTCTCAGAGAACGAATACCGCGATACTCTGAATGATGCAATGTCCAACTATGTCTCTACACAAATAACATTTCCACTTATGACACTTGGGCCAATTATGACACCATCAGCTATGTCCTCAATTATGACACTGCCAACGCTGACACCACCGGCTATGTCACTGTCAATTATGACACTGTCAATGCTGACACCATCAGTTATGTCACTTCCAATTAAGATACTGCCAATTATGAACACCATCAGCTATATTACTGCCAATTATGATACCATTAACTATGTCACTTTCATTATGACACTTTGACACCAGTTAAGCCAACCATGTCTTATACCGACGCCCGATCTAGTGTACATGCGGACTGAATAAGTGTGCACTATCGATAGTGTCAACTTTAACGTCATAAATGTCACCACCAACTATGTCATTACCAATGACACTGCCAACTTGTACCACCACATTTGTTCCAATAGCCAAAATATGTCAATACTGTGTTTTGCCCATAAATGTCTCACATCAATGCACCAAATGAAGTACTTTTTCAATTTTGACAATATCTTGCTATATTGAGTGCGCGATCTTCAAAGAAGGGAATTACGGTCAACCAACAAACCCAATGGCTGACCACAAAGACCCAGTAAAGTTACCTTTGATATTTAGGATTCCGTGACCTTGTAAACAGGGTGTACCACCAGAATCATGCTTCCTACCCTCTCAGAGGCCGGAGGTAGTAATGGAATCCTTATCTTGGCGGCCATTTAAAATTCAAGATGGCTGCCGCAACTGATGGTCCAGCCTGTTATCATGGTGTCAATGAATTCCTTGGCCCTAAACCATAGGTGTATAGACACCAGAATTTGCCTATTACAGTATCAGGGACAAGATATAGGCAAAATAGTTAACAGTGGCGGTCATTTGAACAATTCAAGATGGCTGCCGCAAACTGAATGTCCAGCATTGTTATCCATGGTCTCATTCAATTCCTTACAACCCTAAGAACTACCGCCCAATATCACTTACTGTGTGTTCCTTCAAACTCCTTGAGAGGATGTTCCTGGCCTGGCTGGAGCCAATTGTCGAATCCCATCTGCCTCACGAACAAGCATGATTTCGCAGTGGCTGGAGTGCTGTCCATCAGATTGTAAAACTCCAAATGATATTGAGGAAAGCTTAAAAAGCGCCGTGAGCAGGCGTCATTTAGTGGACCTTTATTGACAGCAAGGCATACGACATCGTGTGGCACCAGGGCCTGACACTCAAGCTTCTCAGGGACCATCCAGGAGCGTCACCTTGTACAATTCATACGTAAAATGCTTGCAAACGTAGCTGTATTCTCAAGACAGTGATGGGCAGAGTGTCGTCTGCGTCGTCTGAAGAACGGAGAGTACACAAGGATCTGTACTGGCTCCTATGCTGTTCAAGTATTATCAGCGATTGTACCTCAAACAACACATCTAAGAAGAAAGATGGCTACCCGACGATCTTGCCCTCCTCCAAACGGACCCAAGCAAACTGGACAGAAGTAAGTGTAGAAAGCACAATTACTACAGACATGGCCATACTTGCAGCATATCTCAGGACCTGGACACTGAAGCTGAGCGAAGCCCCAAGAACAACCGCTACTGCCTCCACCTCACACCCAAAGAGGCCTCATCGTCAGCTTCAAATCAACCTAATGGAGGCGCCTCTGCCACACAATCCTACACCCACCTAATTGGAGTGAAGCTTGGACCGGCAGCTACTTCCGGCAGCCCTCGGCCCGTTGCGGCCAAGGTATCTTCGAGAATAACATCTTTTGCCGACTTGCTGGATCTTCATGGGGCCAGCCCAACGACCCTAAGCACCACTGCCTTGGCTCTGCTAAGCATGCTGAATATGTGCCCCAGTATGGTGCATCAGCTCTCACACAAAGAAAGCTGGTCACAGTACTCAACGAGACTTGAGATCATCACTGGCAGGCATCGGCTACTCCATCTGAAAATCCAACCAGTGTTTTCAGGATTGCACCTGCAGTACGTTGTGCGGACAGAACACAACACGCATAAACTAGTGTGAATAAGGCCCTGCTGGACAAAAGCACCTGCTGCACATAACACTGTCAAAGAATCACACCAACTCGGTAGACAGACAGAGACTGCGCTCTCGCCGACCTTTATGACAACACGCTGCTGTTCCCCTTTCAAACATCTTACATACATGGAATTCTGCCTGTCTAGATACACCCCAAAGCCCGATCCAACTTCTATTACACCTAAAGAAGAACTACAACCTGGCCAGCATCTCCACGCAAGGAATGGGTCACCTTTAAATGGCAACGAGATTTCAACATTATCAGGCTATCCATACATAAAAATTGAAAGTACAAATTTTGTCCCCTGATGTTTAAAGCTTTCATCACAATATCCCCATCTGAAAGGAATTAAGCTGAAAATGTTTACTTTTTACAAAAAAATGAGGAAATTTCTAATTTTGTCATGAGCAAATACGAAATTAGTATTTTTAGGCCTACGTTTTATATAAGCAAATCCCAAAATTGTATTTTTTCTCTTTTAAGACATCTCCGTAGCCAAATTCAAGGTAAGAACAGAAATCTATAGAGTGTATAATCGATATGAAATTACCTATTATTACACAATATTTGGGTGCCTCAAAAATCTCTCGTTGCACCTTTAAAACGGATTCGCACAGGAGTCGTCGCTTTCAATAGCAAAATTATATTGCACGAGGGGCTGAGGCCCATAGCAGCCATGCCCAAGTGGTTCTCAATCACAGACTGCGGATCACATTTCTCAGTGCCAGTGCCCTACCTTTCGTCCACCGGGGGACACAGATTTCTCAAAAACCCCAACCAATCACCAGTGAGTTGGCTCCAACGCTAACAACTAGCTGCCTGCCTCATAGCAAGAAGAATTCAATATGCCTAAAAAAAATGGGTGTAGACACCAGACATTGCCTCTACCCAGTATCAGGGACAATTATAAAGGCAAAAGTAGTTTAGGGTGCGGCCACTTTGAAAAATGGCGGGAAACCGAGTTCTCCCAACGATTCACATGTTAAAGGTCCATGGCCGATCGCTAATTCGCCTCGTCCCCAGAAGCCCCCGATTTTACGGAAAGTGGATCACCATTTTGGTATCAGAAGAAGAAAGCTATTAGTTTTCTCATTTACCCCTGTGAATCTTCGGGCCAAAAAGATACTTGGTTTGGAGGAGGTTATGAGCGAAAATGGCCCCATTTTGGTCTCGACAATTATTTTACACAGAACTATGGGGCTTACAAAATCAAGTTTTTAGTATCACAGCAAAACGATTGAATTCGGCGCGAAACTCACCGAGGGGTTGGTTTTGGGGTGAAGTCCCAATGATCAGATGAAACTTCATATCCTTGAATCGGGCCATCCCCCTTTACATGTAACAAGTATAGTTCAGGCGGGTCTCTTGAACAAAATGATACCACACGGCGGAGGATCTGGGGTGCACGGCGGGGGCTATTCTCGCTATGTGCTACTAATTTCGTGACAAATTAAACGTCCCCCCAAAAAAAAATAAAACCCTCAAGTCACTCTTCTTGAAAGAGCAAAGGGGGGCAAAATGAATCAGGAAAATGTAATTTGGTTCAACCCTTTGTGAGGATAAAAGACAATACATGTCTTTACTGTTTATGCCAAACATTACCTCATGCCTAGATCTTTCCGCCAGGCATTTGCTAACTACGAGCGTAGGGTTCATAAAGTCAAGGAGGCAAAGTACCAACCATGCTCGATAGCCAGGCCTCCTACAGAAGCATTTGTCCATGTCTCGGAGGACCATCGAAAATCATGTCATACACAAACAATGAAATCTTATAGTTATCTTCATTGTGCTTGCTCAAACTATCGCTTCTGAAAAAGATTGTATCTCCTTCAACGTGGATCGCCACAAACTCACCACATTAGGACAAGTCACGCAAAAAATGGGTCACCTTTTAAAGGTGCAACGAGATTTCACATATCAGGTATCCCTAATAAAATTGAAAGTACTAAATTTTGTCCTGATGTAAAGCTTTCCATCACAAATATCCCCATCTGAAAGGATTAAGCTGGGAAATGTTTCTTTGGTACAAAAATTGAGAAATTTCTAATTTTGTATAGGAGCAAATACGAAATTCGGCCTACGTTTTATATTGAAATATAAGCAAATCAAAATTGTCTTTTTTCTCTTTTAAGACATTTCTGTAGCCAAATTCAAGGTAAGAAATCTATAGAGTGTCTAATCTATATGAAATTACTATTATTACACAATATTTGGGTGCCTCAAAAATCTCTCGTTGCACCTTTAAACCGGATTCGCACAGGAGTCGGTCGCTTCAATAGCAATATGCACCGATGGGGGCTGCGGCCATCGCCAGCATGCCAATGTGGTTCTCCATCACAGACTGCGGATCACATTCTCAGTGAGTGCCCTTCCTTTTCGTCCACCGGTGGACACAGATTTCTCAAACCCCAACCAATCAACAGTGAGTTGGCTCCAACGCTTACAACATAGCTGCTGCCTCATACGCAAGAAGAATTCAATTCCTTGCCCTAAAAACATGGGTGTAGACACCAGAATTTTGCCTCTACCAGTCTCAGGGACCAATATAAAGGCAAAAGTAGTTTAGGGTGGCGGCCACTTTGAAAAATGGCGGGAAACCGGAGTTCTCCCAACGATTCACATGTTAACATGTAAAGTATAGTTCAGGCGGGTCTCTTGAACAAAATGATACCACACGCGGAGGATCTGGGGTGCACGGCGGGGGCTATTCTCGCTATGGTCTACTGATTTTTCGTGACAAATTAACGTGCCCCCCCCAAAAATAACACCCTCAAGTCTACTCTTCTTGAAAGAGCAAAGGGGGCAAAATGAATCAGAAGATGTATTTGGTTCAACTTTGTCGAGGAGTAAAAGACAAACATGTCTTTACTGTTTATGCCAAACATTACCATCATGCTTCAGATCTTTCCGCACAGCATTTGCTAACTACGAGCGTAGGGTTCATAAAGTCAAGGAGGCAAAGTACCAACCATGCTCGTATGCCAGCCTCCTACCAGAAGGCATTTGTCAATGTCTCGGAGGACATCGAAAATCATGTCATCCAAAACAATGAAATCTTATAGTTATCTTCATTGTGCTTGCTCAAACTATCGCTCTGAAAAAGATTGTATCTCCTTCAACGTGGATCGCCACAAAATCACCACAGTCAGGAAGTCACGCAAACATGCGTTATTTTTTGTACACAAGAAAATAATAAAATTGCTGTGATCTCAATAGCTGGTCAAATACGCTCTGGAAAATGCCCTGATTCTTAAATAACTGATTTCAATAGCTTTCAATATTAAAATAATGTATTATTTTTGCAAATTGTCAACTGCACATCTAGTCGGTCTAATATGATTTGAAAGGGTGATTGGGGATAAAAAGCAAAGGACTAAAAGAATGAAATTTAAGTTTTGAAAAAGCAGG
>JAMKCH010040344.1:0-13534 GCA_023653785.1 Ophioderma brevispina
ATATTCGCATGGTATACATGCGAATATAAGGAGGAAAGGGAAACTTAAAGCACGAGCACAATATATTCGCATGTTACACATGCGAATATAAACAGCACAAGGACAATATATTCGCATGTTACAATGCGAATATAAAAAAGACGGGGAGGAGAAGCTGAGAAATTAGAAAATTGTCCTTGTGATTTCTTCCTGGTTTTTGTTTGTTTGTTGTTGGTGGGAGTATTTCCTTATTGAGGTATGGGCTGGATCATTCTGAAATAAAATAGGGCCTATCATGCATACTGCAGGTGCCACACAAACACAAGCTCAAATTTACCAAAGCCCAGTGGTGTCCAATCTTCCAGAAAAACATGAATTATTTCCCAGCGATATACAGCTGTCTGACGAAATCTTTCCCCCATTCATTTCAATTCAATGTTGGCAGCTAGGCGTGTCCATCCAACTGACCCGTAAGTCACCCTTGTGAACAGAAGGTATGTTCAACCAAAGAGGTTCTATATAGATAGAGAGCAAAACGTGAGTAATCTTGAGAAATTCACCTCTCGCATGTTTTGCCGACCCCACAAAGAAAACTAGAGTACCAACAATAGAAAGCAATGCTGGCCTCCGCTTTTCCACATACTGTGGAGGTGCCGCTTTGCATATCCCACTAATCCGTAGTGATACAAATTAATTATGTGTTAGAGGTGGCCAGTGTAATAATAGTGTACCGGGATCATTGTGCCTCAGATACTTCTTTTTCTCATAGTGATTGGCATGGCGCGCTTAGGTGAAAAGATGTATTCATGAGGCGGGTTTCTTTATTTAAATCAAGACGGACTGATGTGTCATTTCATGCGTTGTGTGTCCATGGTAGGACAAAATTTAACCACCCAATAGCAACCCAACATCAACAACTGATATTTTGGGCGGATTGTTTGTATCGATTGACATTATGTGTGTATACAAGCACCCAAAACTGAGAATTATTCCGTGCAATATTCAAAATGTCAGCCGCCAGCAAGGACGGACTGGTTTTGAATGAGTTTCACCCCCTTGGTTCCAACACCCAATTCACCATAGCAGGAACCAGGAACTGGTTAGAACTGGTAAATGCTATTGCTATTCAGCGGTACCTGTTATAACGGACTCAATGTATACAATGCATACATCTAGCATATCACAACAGTATTATCGCTTATTCGTAAAGTTTGTAGGATAAATAGCCTTAAAAGTCAACACTCCCACATCCTCCCTCGCTAGTGTAGTGTATAAGAGCGTCGATTTATGATGCAGGTTATCACAGGTTTGAATCCAACCAGGGCCTTTGAAATAAATGTAGGCCTATTCAATATATTTAGAGTAAATTTTAAAATTGCATATTTGTCACTCGGACATCCCCTATTTTGGGGTAATTTGGCCAATCTCTCAACACCAAAGGACCCCTATATTTTTTAGTCCCTGTCCACGAATGCCCTTGGGTTTGGAAGCACGAGCCGAACACCCATATCCATCTAGGCCCCCCTCCCACCGGTCGGTTCAGCCCATATGTCAAAGGATAACGAAAGCATTAGCCGGACCAGACAAAACAGATCTATTTTAGTAGTATAGAT
Source organism: Ophioderma brevispina (assembly GCA_023653785.1). Classification (NCBI taxonomy): domain Eukaryota; kingdom Metazoa; phylum Echinodermata; class Ophiuroidea; order Amphilepidida; family Ophiodermatidae; genus Ophioderma; species Ophioderma brevispina. Next base: position 1,593 of record JAMKCH010040344.1, read on the forward strand.
ATCTGAGGATTTCGATCGAGCAATGATAAAATTGTCTCCAGGCAAGTTTCATTAAGATGCATGAGGCGAAGGTTATTGAAATGCGATAAATAAAATGGAGATCTTTATCAAATAAAAATGATTTGTACCGTATAGTTAATATTGCAGAATGTACACGACAGGGTTTCCGGAATATTGATTATTGATAATAATATAATAATTACTTATTTTTTTTATTTTTTTTATTTTTTTTATTTGATTAGAGTTGCACTAAAAATGCATCATCATAGACATAAAGTCAAATAAAACATTTAAACCAGAAATCAGGACTTGAGAGGGCCAAGCACCTGCCGAGGCCAAACAACAAGGTGCGCGTGCGACAACCCAGGTATGGCACTCTCCACGTATCAAAATCATGGCGAGGTTTCCCGCGCATGTCGAGTGTCACGCGCTGTGTATCGAGTGTTCCTCGCCATATGTCGAGTGTTGCAGCGTTATTAGTCGAGGTTTACACGCTCAGCGCTATATGTCCGTGTGCCCTTCTATACAGCGAGTTTGGATCTCTCTTGGTGAGTTTTTGACATAAATCTGTCCAGTTTCAAAATCTCGACATGTTTTTTCTCATCAACATGAGGAAACTCGACATGATTTTTGGTGTATGTGTAAAAAAAAATCAGTAGAGTTTGCTCATTTGAGAAAAAAAAGCATGTCGAGTTTGGCTCATGTTGAGAAAAAAAATCATGTCGAGTTTGTCAGGTGAGAAACAAATCATGTCGAGTTTCTCGTTTATGATTTATGAATCGGCACATGAGAGTTAAAATGGAATAGGCAGCGCTGTAAACTCGACATATAGCGGGGTAAAACTCGATATACAGCGCATGAACTCGCCATGATTTGATACGTGAGCGTGCCATACTAGGCGGTGGTCACAGATATGGCACGCTAGAGCGGACATCACATAAAACGTCGAGTTAAACGCTATGCCGGCGAGTTTGCAAAGTTGCACGCCAGGCCGGCGAGTTTGCAAGGTGGCCACGCCATGCCGGCGAGTTTGCAAGTGAACTTGGACACGCCATGCCGGCGAGTTTGCAAGTTGGCCACGCCATTCCGGCGGCCTTTCCAAGTTGGCCACGCCATGCCGGCGCGAGTTATTTGGATTTTTATTTATTTTATTTTTGATATTGATGTTATATTTATATACAGTCATCTTTTATTTATTAAGTTTGTATTTATTTATTAGTTATTGTTATTGATTGTTCATTTATTCTTTTTATTCTTTGTATTTTTACCTTACAGTCGATCTTTTATCTTTCTCTTCTTTCCACCGTGTATTCCCTCCCCTTGTCTTTCCCCCTACCCGCCTTGTGTGATTATTTAATAATCTACCCTCTCCCTCTTTTCACCTCTAAGTAACTACACATAACCATAACAATCCACTAACGGCAACATCACTTCCCTGCCTCCCCCAATCAATCCACCCCCCCCCTCCTCCCCCCTACCCGAAAGAAGTGAGAACAGGGAGAGAAAGAGAAAGGAAAGAGAACGAAAGAGAACAAAGTATAAGGGAAAACAAAGAAGGGAAAGAAACAAAGAGATAGAAAAAGGAATACGAAAAAAAAAAGAGAAACGGGAGCGAAAGAGAAAGAGAAGAAGAAAGGAAAGAAAAGAGAAAACGGGAGAGAAAGAGAAAGAAAGAAGACAAGAAAGTAAAAAGAAACTTTTATAATATAAATAAATAATGAATAAATAAAAGATAAACTTATATAAATATAAATAAATAAAAAAATAATAAAATCAAAGATTAAAACTCGCCGGAGGCGTGGGAACTTGCAAACTCGCCGGCATGGCGTGGCCACTTGCAAACTCGCCGGCTTGGAGTGCAAACTTGCAAAAACTCGCCGGCATGGCGTGGCAACTTGCAAAACTCGCCGACATGGCGTGCAAGTTCACTTGCAAAACCGCCGGCATTAGCGGAGCGGCCGAGCCTTTGAAAAGTGCTATAGTTTGACGAGTTACCCCTCCCCACCCGTACAACAAAACACCACCACCTTGATTTGAAGGATAACTATATAAGATTTAAGAGAAAAATGATGGTTGTGTTGAAAATTTGGGCATTTGGGAGGTATTTCTAATATGCTGTGAAAGAAAGCTGAAAAAATGCCAAATTGGGCTGCAAAGTTTAAAGCGAAAGTATATTTTTTTAATTTTTTAAGGTAAAAAATATTACAATTCTTATTTTTATAGGTATCCTTTTTTATTGATATAGGCTTTGTATACATTGCATAAGGGTTCAGGCAATACTCTGTGTGACATGCGTGTGATAAAAAGGCTGCTTTTTAGGAAAAAAAGGTGATTTGGGCTTAAAATCTAGACCCTTTAGATTTATATAAAAACAGAAATCTATTATATAAATGTCAGAGATTGATGTATTACATGATTATAAAAATTGGTTTGCTTAAGAAATTAATAAATCTTGATATTCTTAAGTTTTGAGCTCAAAAACCCCCCTGCCACCAAAGTTTTGACCACAACATCATTTTTTTTTTTTTTTTTTTTTTAATGTTAAAATGTTGCGTTTTGTTGTTATGTACCGAGGGCAGGGGTTGTCGACAATTTGCAGTCCAAACCGACTCCATTACATGGCTGGCCAAACTGCAAAACTCGGCCGAATATCATGGGTAGAAGTTAGGAAAAGCCTGAAGGATGGAAATTGAGTACCCAGACTTTTTGATTGATAGATTTTGTATTCGGACCTAAGCAATTAATTTTTGGAGGGTGTGCAAAATTTGTTACAGTGCCATTTTTAAAAATCAATTAGGCTGCCTCCATGTCCAAAATCACTATTAATCCTTAAGTATTTCAGATAGAAGACAAAATTTCTCGGTACTCCTGTGTTTTAAGCACCGAGGAAAGTGTTGGTAATGTATGTTATCATTACATTGCCCCAAAAATCCCATATATATGGCTGCTCCAAAAGTCAAATATGCTCTCGAATCATTAAAATCGATCTAACACCTCCTTATACCTATTTACGCTACGTGAAGCCATGCTGAACACCTAAAATATGTTCGGCGGTGTTCAAAATCTGTTAACAATTGACACACTCTGCATTGTTACTTTAACACCTAGAATGCTTCCAATTGATCCGGGACACGTCAAGTGTTCGCACATTTTGCAGTTTCGAGGCCTTACAATTCCAGTGTTCTATATTGCCGCTTATGCTTTGACACTTATGAGATACATGTAGTGATCACTAGAAACCCTTATGGAGTTCTCTGTTAATGGACATTTCCCAAAATTCAAGATGGCAGGCCAATACAGCCGCTTTAAAAAAATAGTAAACTACATTATACGTGATTATATGTATGTTAAATCAACTAATTAGTATTATAAAAAGGGGTTGTAAAATTAAGGTATGGGATAAGTAGTGTGACCATTTGAACATTCTTATCTGGAATTCTGTTTCTTTAACATGCAAAATGTTCAGATGGGGGCCCAATGTAGCTAGCTGCCTTTTTACCTCTTTTAAACAATAAATTATGATTAGATCTGTATTGTATTTAGTTTTTAAAACACCCAAAATGATTATTAAAGTTTAATTAAAGTATGGATGTATGTCTTTGAGCATTTGGTATATTTTGGTTATTTCGTATCTGGTGTAGATGTTTGACAACATACTTAAAAAATTCAAAAATTGACGGCCCAGGTATATAGTATGACTATTATGACATTCGTAGTTTAAAGATTCTTTAAAAGGCCCCGCCATATTGGCTTCCACTTAATTTGTAAGCTTGTTAACACACTAAATGTTCAGATCTGAGTTCCTATGGGTAGAGAGAGCGAATTATGCATCTATCACAAAGCTGATGAGTTATGGTCTCTTGAATGATTTCAGGCATATGGTTTAGGGTGGCATATTGGATTTGATGGTTTAAGTTGGATCAAATCACGTCAATAGCCGGTCCAAAAGATTCCTCGTGCTTTACACAAACGGGGATCTAGTGCATAATAATTATGGCCATTTGAAGGAATGTGAGGGGATTTGATTAGCGGCCATATGGACTTCTAGAAAATGGCACTGCACGACGAAATTGTGGCACACCCTCCAAAATTATAGATTAGGTCATCATGACAAAATCATCAATTAGAAAAGTCTGTTACTCATTTCACCATGTGCCCAACAATGCCTCCTGACTAACATGGCGTGGCCAAGTCACTTGCAAACTCGCGGCATGGCTGGGCCAACTTGGCAAAACTCGGCGGCAGGCGTGGCAACTTGCAAACTCGCCCGGCATGGCGTTGGGTCCAAAATTGCAAACTAGCCGGCACATGCGTGGCCAACGTGCACGCGACGCGGTTTGTCAACTCGAGTTTATGTCCGATCTAGCGTGCCATAACAGCCTCTTAGTGCCACGGGCCCTTTTAAATGTTGCGCAAAAAATAAGCCTCACACTGATGTCTGGCTAATTGTCTCTACGCACATACGGCACTTCGAGAGACAGTGCGAGTATCCCAGAACCATTGGTTTTGACTAATGTGTGGGCGGAGTAGGTACTTCCCCCGACATCGGGGGAGATGAGATGGAGACGTTTCCATACAGAATGCGGGGGCTCCACGGATATGTGTGAAGAGTCTAGTGTACATTTCAGTCGCTTAGCGTTTTGCAATCACCCTGGGAGGGTCTTAAGTTCGAAGGCCACTAATGCGCGTGTCGCAATCTACGATACTTTTACAATGTACCGAGTTAACGCTTCTTAGTATGACTGAAGAGTTACTATGTATTTTAAAAACTGTATTCCTCAAGAATTCTCGCTTATTTCTAAAAATTACACACAATGTATGCCACTTTTGTAGTTTATATATTTTAGGAAAAACGTTGATTAAAGCTGTTTTAATTCCAATGTTTAAAATAACACGTCGTCTTTCGTACGGGTCAGACCTTGACTCACCACCGAACATCGGTCAGAGCTGGTCAGTTGACGTGAAAGACTAAACACGGCTTGTGGCAAAAACCGATTAGCGTATAATCTATAAACATGATGGCTTCTTCAAATCGTCTATGCCTACGAAAGGTAAGGCTGGCAAAGTGGTTTTCTTCGCAAAGATACTCCAAGGACCATGAAAAACCATCGGGTACGTAATATTTAGGGATATTGCATATATATATGCCGATAGATCATACTATAATGCCTTTAATCCCTCATGACTAGATGAACTAGTGATGTGGTTTCAAAACAAAACTTGAATTGAATTTAATTAAATGCATTTTAATGCATCAGCTGATTCGACTACACCTAATGAAAAATAAATAAGTTTGAAATGTTTTAAAAAAGAAAATACTATCTTTGAACCTGGCACCGACAGCCAAAATAACATCTCTGGCTCAGCCACTATTATTGTAGGCCTGATATACAGACAATCCACACATAATTGCATGGATATTCATATAGGAGCATGTGGTGGTCATTGTCTCTTTTTTATTAAGCAGGCATTTTTAGATACCCTATGATACCCTACACCTCTGTTTTGTATGTAAAGGGCACACCCCACGGAGTTTTAAGAGGGGTCAAAGTTTTACATTTCTACAGTCCCTGAGAGTTTGAGGAGTTGTCACAATTCATTGTGTATTTTAAACATGGTGTGGGTGCGGTGTGTTGTCGCCATGGTGTGTAGGTCAAGAATTTTAGTTTTTAACGTGAAATTTCTGGGAACCAAGCTGAAAATGTCATGATTGGTGCAGAACTGTGTCTAGAATCACATACTCAAAGTCCCTAAAATCCTCTTTGTGCGTTTTCAAAATAAGGGGGCAAATTTGTACAGGGGTAAATTACAAATATTAGAATTGTCCTTAAATGTGTTCCAACATTTTTGTCATGTTCCAATGATCATAAACGTCAGAGTTTTGGCCCTATCTACAACCTGTAATTTAAGTACTACAGACCTAAATCCATTCAAGGAAGTCATCCTGGGGGTAAATATTTCAAAATGACCCAATTTTCAAACATAAAAGTGTTCAAAAATTTAAAAAACCAATTAAAACAGAAAATGTTCATTCAAATCACCTACATGGATTCAATATTGACATAAAGCAGTGACCCCCATATACCTGTAGAACCCATCACACTTGGCCTTGTATTTTGCAAGTAATGACCCTCACCTGTTTAAATATTCCTTGGTGTTCATGTACACTAATGAAGAATTTGAACACATCTTTCAAAATGAACCGACCATTCTGAAAATTTACCCCCAGGAGGACCTTGACAGTTTTTACCATATAGTTAATTAAACTACAAGCCTAGATAGGGCAAACTATACCCTCTTTTTTCATCTTGGGACATGACAAAAACGTTGGAACCCATTTAAGTGGACAATTGAATATTTCGTATTTTACCCTGTACAAACTTTTCCCCCTTATTTCTGAAAATGCACAAAGAGGATTTTGGGGACTTTTAGTAAATTATTCGAGAACATTTTCGCACAATTCTGACCTTTTCATCAGCTTGTATCCCAGAAATTTCCACCTTTCCAGTTGTTTCTTTTATTTAATCTCTTGGCTAGTGATCACCCACAATTCTTGATTTATCCTTCTTTTTCCGGATCTCGTTTCCTCTCTTTCCAGTTGCTTGCCCCTTTCCCTCCCTGTCGTTGACATGCTATCACTCGTACCCCCTCATCCTAATACGCCGCTGTGAGATCGAGTCGAAAAGATAGCGGTCCTGGAACACAAGTGTGTGCTAGCGGATAGACGGATTATAGTTCCTATGGTAACATGAGATCAATAACCCACTAATAACCAATTATGTTGTCCCCATGGGGGGGGGCGCTAGGGAAAACCAGTGTAAATTCTAATAAATAATTTACAATCATGTAATAACCGTACTATCCCGCATATACACTTGCACTTTTCGTGAAAATGGATAAATGTCACCTCAATATCCTTTCCATATATCAGTGACCATGGATACGCCTAGCAGCAAACAATGCTGCTAATATAGTACCATCGGCCCATAGCGGAGCCATTGTTATATTGCCACACAATTAAAAGATTCTGGGGTGTTATCAACGCCACGGTTCGGATTGAGTAACAAACTACCCGGCCTCTTTCACAATACACAAGTATATACATTAAATAATAGGTCCGTTGACACTAAGTTTTCTTCTGAAACTCAGTAAATTGAATAGAAATGAAGTTCAGCCATGAGTTACAGATTTTGTTTCTGCACAAAGTTGTTAGGTCAAAGCTTTCCCAGAAACTTTTCTTATTAATTTTTGTTCGTCTTTCTTCCTTTTCCAATAAGTGATGAAAAATATGGCCAAAATTAATTGAAGACGCGCTATAGAAGTGTATTTTTATTAATGCTTCCCTGGAGATGGCCAGCGCACGATAGTGTTGAAAATAACCCATGTGCGCTTGGCCAGATTCGAACCGGCGACCTTCGTATTGCATGCACGACGCTCTTACCGACTGAGCTATCAAGCAGGGTTGGTAGAGGAGCGATAGATATCATCTATAGGTGTTAGGTTCGAAAGGTGTCCTTCGCTTTCCTAGCGAATAGCATCAGAACTGTACATTTAACATATACGGTTTATATTTGTTTTGAAATTTGAACTACTTAGTTCTCCAGGTAGACAAGGATGTATATATTTATTAATCTTTCCCTGGAGATGGCCAGCGCATGATAGTGTTGAAAAGAAACCGATGTGCGCTTGGCCGGATTCGAACCGGCGAGTTTCGTATTACATGTACGACGCTCTTACCGACTGAGCTATCAAGCAGGATAGGTAAAGGAGCGATAGATATCGTCTATAGGTGTTAGGTTCAAAAGGTGTCGCTTTCCTAGCGGATAGCATCAGAACTGTATATCGAATCCGGCCAAGCGCACATGGGTTTTTTCAACACTATCGTGCGCTGGCCATCTCCAGAGAAAGATTAATAAATATATACATCCTTGTCCACCTGGAGAACTAAGTACTTTAAATGTCAAAACGCGCTATAGAAGCTCAAGATTTACTTATTTGTGAATGAAGATGAGTATTTTGATCTTACATCATGAAAAATACTCAGTCTAAATCGGAGAGGTGATAACACCTTAAATCTTTTCAACTACATGTACGAGACAATATAACAATGGCCCTGCACTCCAAGATGAAAATAAATCAGAAGTGTTTTTCTCTACCGCCAATTGTTGAATATCTTTAGCTCCATTGTTTGCTTAAGTCTATGTGTATACATTGGTCACTGATATTAGGGAAAAGAAATCGGGGTGTCATTTTATTAATTTGCAAGAAAATGTGCAAGTTTTATTTGCGGGATCAGACGGTTATATGATTGTAATGATTTATTATGAATTTACACTTGGTTTCCCCCTAGGCCCCCCCCCCCCGATGGGGACAACAAAACAACAGCATAGACGGGTATAGTTTAATACTATCATTCACAGTCAGCGATTTTTGCTCTTGAGCATGCATAACATTTGATCTTGGGTCAAAATTCGGTGTTGCGCGCGTTAATCTCTCGCTGCCACCAATAGTATATCATGGACTTAATAGTGGGCACATCGATGTCGATCATGAAATTCAACCACTTTCGTAATATAACTTAGTGCATTTTCAGACTTTTTTTCAGATACCATGCAAGAAAATAGTCCACCCAATATTTTTTTATAGTGGTGTATAACCTTTAATTAAATGCAGACTGCCCTTTCAACGAAATGAGAATATAATATAAACTATTGATATATGATTCAAACTAAAATTACCATTACCACTAACCATTTATCTACCATTAACGCTTAAGTGCCTAAGGTGTATTCATTTACGTTGGTGCCTAAGGGGGGTTCCATGGAAACTCCCTAAAACACTTTCCCGAGGGAATATTCAAATGAAATTCACACACATTTGAGAGGTCATAAGACAAGGCCAAAGGTGCAGTATATGTGAGTTCTGGTTTATGATCTGGAAACTAGGGCAAATCATTGTTTTCAAAATGAGTCGAAATCGCTCAAAATTCAACAAAATGCGTCCACAGCATACACTTTGTAAATCATTTTGATGTTTACATCTGCTCTAGAAGGACCAATTTACATATATTTAGCACTAACATTACCATTTGTATATTCTTGTATTTTTTGTGGGGGCAGTAACTACGACATGTATTTCCCATATGTTTGTACAGCAATGGCGCGCAGTCAGTCGACGACGAAATTGCTTCTTTACAGCACAAAAAGGTTATTTTTTTCTGATTATATAATTATGTTTCATGCATATGAACATACATAAGCAGTTAATATTGTTGGTGACAAGGTATATTTTTAAAATCACACTCCCAGGCTCCCATGAGAGATCTAAATTAATTATATAATTAATGGGCAAGATATTTTAGTATTTTTATGTGCATCGATAAGTTAGGCAACTACAAAAAATTGGAGTTCATTTTTTTTCAAGAGTGAGAAATCGCTTAAAAACAAATCTCGGGTACCATGAAACCCAGTAAGACACTTAAGTGTTGAGATACATTTTATTTAACATACACATACTCCTCCACCGTGCATTTTAATATAAGTCCGTGAATAGAGCGCAAAACCAACCATAATTTTGATTCAAAAGACTGTTGCTCGGCCTATACCTAATGATCTGTAACGGAAAGCCTCCAAAAACATATTGACCATGGTTGTATAATTCTTTACGTCCATGATAGTATAAAGATCATTTATTGAGTTACTGTCATCTAAATGCTTTAAGCATTAAAATTACCTTTGTTTTACTAAAATGCCATCAAGGAAATGCCATTCATGATGTAAAGTAATTGAAATGAAAGTTTTGACTTAAATTGACCCTGGGAAGAGCTAGAAATATTTCCATTATAATTCAGAGCACCGCAGCAAATATACCAGAGTATGTTTAAAGTATAAAATACAAAGGTATATTCAAATTACTTAAGAAATGAGTGAAAGCAACACATTTTATGACATTCACTATATAAATATCTGTAAAAACTACATTGATCATAATGAAAATTATATCCTAATAATCTCATCATACTAGATTCTTTACAATTCAGTTTCATTGCATACTAGTAGACGGCAAGTTCAGTGTGGTTTTCTTGGACGACACACGTGAAATAGGTTTATGTTCTATCCACAGTAATTTCGTTCGGTTCAGTTGACTTGGACGGCGAATCAGTTCAGTTCAGTCAATCAGGTCTTCAGTCTTGGCATATAATTTACCTCTGTGGTCTTAAAATCTTCTCTGGTAATACACAGGTCAACACCCCTGGTGGGGAAAGACGACCCGGTATGTGCGCACTAATGTTATTTACTTTAACATGTTTAAGTTACTGATTAGTGTTTTGAATTCTTGTAGATCGTCTACGGCAACGACGGATTCTTTAAGGTTATTCCAGTCTTTAAGTGCTCTAGGTAAAAAAGAATACTTGAAGCAGTCTTTAGATGTTGAATTTCAATATAAGCTAATATAGGTTTGGCTGTGTGATCTTCTTAGCTCTTCTTGTAAATCGTGGAACGGGCGTAGCTTAGCAGACATGGCAGCTCAGAGTTCGGATGGGAATGGAAAGGTATTAACCAGCCGTGACTTCTCGAAGATGGAAAGTCTTGCAACCTTGCAACTTTGGGCAAGTGTTGGCCAGTTTGAGTCCTGGAGTAAATAAAGAAATCTTACCAATTCAGTCATTCTTGCGGCCCATTTGCAGACACAGTGTATTGTAATAGTTTCCGATTGTATTTAATTTTACAGTTGCATTGTTCGAGATGTCGGTCGGTAGAGCAATCATTAAAATCATAAAATGAACATTGTAGTTGTAGTTATTGCCGGAGTTTTAAACAGTCATTTTTGAAACAAAATCATGTGTCGGGTCATCACCACTAAAATTATGTTCAGTCATTGTTATTTTTTCGCTGCATGGTTTAATAGCATTTGCACATGTAGTACGTACCACCAGAACATTGGGAATCCGTCGGAGCTATCTGGCAGTTACCACCACTATGGCCCAACTCCACACATCGATCATAGCAATTCAGCCACGCTGTCCCAGTGAGAAAATCCGTGGCTGTAGTGCATCTCGACCATTCTTCGTAGCAAGTCCCTATCCAAGAACTAAGTCCGCCGCCTCCACCATCACCAGATCCACACGGGGTTCCGCAACCAAATAAACCCAGTATCAAAATAATCGTGGCAATATGAGAAGCCTTCATCGTTCACTCACTATCTATCTCGTCGTGTCGTAAATTGTTCTAAACAAATCTTTCTTCTCAACTTGATGGCTCTATCTAGACGTCCACAGCAACGAACAGTCTTCCCCGAGAGCAAGTAATTGAAGTTCCACGGCACGCAGTGGGCCTATATACCACATAAATCACGTATTTTAATACGTGATTTATGCTTCCTGATTGAATGGCGCATGCGTCAGATTTGGCCAGCCGGTGGCAGTCCAATCAGCGCATTATTAGATATAAAGCATAAATCAGGTCACCTGTTTTTGCCTTCAAGCAGGAACAGATTTGCCTTCCATGAGATCTTTATAGGGCCATCTATTTTTTATGCAGGGCTTAAACGTTTGATATGGGCGGAGCTGGGCTGTGTAGAGGTCAGTGGCTGGTACAGAGTATTAGAACAGAGGGGTGACATATGGCGTTTATGTGCTGATGTAGGCTTATTAATGTGTAAAGCGGGGTGCAAAGCTCTGTACTGTAATGTTAAAAGGCTAAAACCATCTTTTAATGTTTCTTTAGACAGTGTAGAAATTATTCCTTGACATTAGTAAAAAAAAAAAAAAAAAAAAAATTAGGATTGGCTCAGTATCGATCGCACATCCGGCTCTTAGCATTCCTTCTACTTTTGATATTTCCTAGAAGTGAACTTTGCGCACTTTTGACATTTCCCCGAAGTGAGCGTAGCGCACTTTCGACATTTCCCCGAAGTGAGCGTAGCGCACACTTTACATTTTA
>JAMKCH010040345.1:0-12778 GCA_023653785.1 Ophioderma brevispina
ATCTGAGATCCATAAGTACGATTTGATGATTACCATGTTTTGAGGAGTCCAAGTTGTTGAATATATTGGATCCGAAAACATATGACTACATTAAAATGGGCTGATTTACGCCCAAAATTTATTGGTCTCGCTATGAGTTTTAAAATATTTTTGCAACTCATAGCTCGACCAATAAATTTGGGCTCAATCGATCCAATTTTATATGACACTTGGTGGAGGGGGGGGGGAATCATGTACTCTCGCGCTGATTAGGTTTGGCGCAGATTATGTAATTAAAATAGTTTTAATTGCTTAATTATGGGCTAAATTTGGGGTATTTTCACCCACAAAAATTGTGAACAAACTATCTGAAGGACATAAGTCGATTTTGATGAAACTTGATGGAGGGGGGTGGGAATCATTGTACTCTCGCGCTATTAGGTTTAAGGTGGGTTGTTGGTGTTTTAAAAGGGGTGTGTCCGGGTTTAGGGGGGTTGTCTGGACTTAGGGGGATTGTTGGGTTTAAGGTGGGTTGTCCGGGTTTAAAGGTCCATGGACATGCGTTTAAAACCATACTTATAATACCACCAAAAATGGTTTTCATTCATTAGTATGTATGGGTATCAATGTAAAAGGAATCTGCATGAAGCATAATGAGAAAACAATATATTTGATTAAAATTTGGCATAATATCATGTGTTTTTGGACAAGCTTTCAAAGGGAAATTCCAAACGAAAGTGATATCGCGCTGGCAGCGATTGACCCGGAAGTGACGCACGAATAACAAATACGGTACGCGATAAGCGTCATGATCGTCATCGTGGAACGGACGTTAGCGGGCCCAGTTTTTTGCATACGTTGCCACAGTTGACTTCTCGTGGTGTTGTTGTATCATATGGCATAATTTTTCTTGATTTGGTGCCTTAAATTACGGGTAATAATGTGCTGTTGTATTGTCGAGGATGCACCAGCGCGACCGTACCGACACAAGAGAATCAAGAAGAATAGCTTGATTCAAGTTCCAGACAAGAAACCGACAAGGAGAGGGATATTTGGAGGGTGTGCGGTGCGGTTAGCCCAGTGTGAGCTTGGTGTACAACTTGTTACTCTGACGTCATTAACGGGGTCAACTCCAACTCCAGCATCTTGCTACGCGTTCGCGAAAACAGGCGTAAGGCACTGTCAGTTAGGGATATTTATCCTTGAAATTTAACACTTTCCCGATGTTCATTTTTTAAAAATCTTGTGTTGCGATATGATCAGGATAACTGTTGAGGTATGAAAAATGTAAGAAATTAAAGAAATGTTACCAGCTCAGGCCGGTCCCCATGGACCTTTAAAGGGGTTGGTCCGTGTTTTAAGGGGGGTTGTCTGGGCTTAAGGTGCGTTTTTTGGTTTAAGGGGTGGGTTTGAACGAGTTTAAGGGGGGGTTTGTCCGTTTAAGGGGGGTGGTTGGGGTTTAAAGGGGGGATTTTTGGTTTAAGAGGGGGGTTTTTGGGTTTAGGGGTTTTGTGGCACATAATACACGTATGCATGTGCAGACGTGCACACAGCAACGCGCGTAATGCGCCGCATGTGGCGTATGCATTGCGCGTGACGTTGCACATGCGTTGCCGGGTTTAAGGGGGGTTGTCTGGGCTTAAGGGATTGTTGGGTTTAAGGTGGGGGGTTGTCCGGGTTTAAAGGGTTTCCGGTTTAAGGGGGGTGTTGTCTGGCCTTAATGGGGCTTGTTGTGGTTTAAGGTGGGTTTGCAGCAACGAGTTAAGGGGGGGGGTTGCCCAGGTGTTAAGAGGGGGTTGTGGGGTTTAAAGTGGATTTTTTTGGGGTTCAATCAGTCAGGGGGGTATGTCCGCTGAGTTTTCAAAATTTGTAAACCGCTCCCGCCAGGGGGATTTTTAGCGGTTCGAGAACCGACGACTTGTATTTTTTGTTATCAGTTATAAAAGTGCACACTGGTTTTCTGCTCGGCTATCGAGAACCAAGCTAAGGTCTCCTAGATTATACAGGGCAAATGAACAGCTGCATAGCCATGTGAATTTGCCATGTCAATGTTAGATTTGCTACTGATGACAACTGACCTCTATTTCTTGGGCTTTGAGCGCTTCCTACCATTCCTTAATTTTGAAATGTCCCCATTGATGCTTCCAGCAAATGATGGTGTTTCCTTCAAAGAATAAATGGCACCAATAGAAATGAAGTCCCATAAAGGAGTCCCCAAGTGATGGGTACACACGAGGCAATTCCCCGTGAAACTGACATGGCTGCATTAGCCAAGCTCACCTCCAGTCTTCAAGAAACAGTGGCCCTAGTTAGTGCTGGGGAAATCATCATTAAGTTGCAAATTGCCAAGTTTTTAAAACAGGGTACCCTAGGTTTTTGCTGGTTTGATGAATTGAAACTTGTATTGGTAGAGTAATATAGGATGGAAGATCCCAAAACATCCTAATGGTTAGTAATCGATATTGGGTGTCTGAGATATTCCTATGTTGACAGAAGAAGAACCTGTGAATCAAGACTGGTGCCATTCTGTCTCCAGGCGCAGGTATAGAGAAAAAAACTGCTGACTAGTGGGACCATCTAAATCGGTCGGTAGCATTCTGTTGTTTTGGGTGTGGGAATGCAAACAAGCAGGCCATTCTCATTGTAACATGATTCAGTGGCACAGGTATTGTCAATGGACATGTTCAACGCTTTTATTCAACGAGGGCAAATGCGATTGTGGCAGGTGTAGTCATCCTAGCTAGCGAAGATGCATTTCAAGAAGCACAACCTAACCCCATTAGCTCGTCTTGTTAGTTACCATGGTTCCAAAACTCTACTGCTGTGATCCTAATTACATCAATGGCATAGGACTGTACGCTGCTGTGAGCAATGCAGCTTCACAAGGCCGGTTAAAGCTTGAAGATATGGATCTATGCGAGGAGGTAGGGTCTGACGTGTTTTGTTGATGTGCAATAAAAGTAACCACTAGAGGCGGCATGTTCTTCTTATAATGCAGTAAGTGGTCATTAGCACTCCCCCAACAATTTAGCAGGGACAATTTCATTTTCCTCCCACAGGTAAATGAACAATTTGCGTTCTCAGCCCTAGCTGTTTCGAAAGAGGCGTGGGGTTGGATCCCGCAAAGACCCCCAAATACAATGGTGTGTGCAAATTGGCCATTGGAGCATCCTGTAGTGCCTCTGAGTCGAATAACAGCAGCATTAGTATCATGAAACTCAGGTAATTTTCATACACAGTATTTCCTTTACGAAATGTTGTTTAGAGTCTCCTACACTGATGATGTCGCATATCGAGCGCCTTCTCTTTGTCGGATCACTGGAACTAAAGGCCTTTTTTGCAAAAATATTTCTGTCAGTTGTGCTTTTTTAATTTCCATGAAAATCTTCTCTGTAATGTTCCTAGGAACTGATTGGACAATGGGATAACATCAATGGAATTATACGTCTAGGGCGCCGTGTGTATGCATTGCCGTCAATGGAATGTAATACCACAGTCTGGGGACATTGTTTTATGTTAGTACCTGGCTTACCCATTTTAGTTAAAAAAACAGTTTGACAGATGGCGTTTGCTCAAACATTTGTGCATACATTTCACCCCTTTCAATGACAACATTATACTTTGATTGACACATGCTTGCACAGAAGTTTATCTATTTGCATAAAGATGCCTCTCTTTGCTTAGCCTAACACTCTGTGCTCCAAACTGTCCCAATTGGTGGAGGAAATTGTGAAGCATCCTTAACAAGACTACATTGAAATGAAAAATGAAGCTATCATGTATTCAGCTTTACACCGGCTGGGTCTCAAAGGCACATAGGCATATCCTGCTGGAGAGTGAGAGTGCACAGCAGTTCTGCTATGTATTCATGTTATGTATTCCTGCAAGCTTCATCCATACTAGACCTCAATCTGCTTTACCCCTGTAACTGATAACATTGCTTTTTTATAACTATTACTGTATTTTGCTTCTGTGAATGTCATGCTGATGTAATAATTATTGTATGCATTTCTTTAGTTCTTTGATTTTCTTTCCATTTAATCATGATGCGCATCTTTATTCATTCCAGACGACGCAATTTCAAGTATGCTGTTGGATCTGCTTGTATTGGTGGAGGACAAGGCATCGCAGTGATTCTAGAAAGTATTAAGTAGAACTGCTTGATGCCAATAAATATATATCTAATATCAGGGAAACATAAAGAATGTCCAAATAATGTCCATGTGTGGATCTTTCATGGAATGTCAATTGCCCGCATGCTTCAAATTTGTCAGAGGCCTGTTGATGACAGAGGTCAGCTCTATTACCCAGCAGTGACTCTTACCATGTGAGAGTGCACTTGAAGCCCAAGCATTGTTCAGCAACTTTTCCAGTGTCTGTGGAGCCATCACTCTGTATGGCTTACATGTAGAAAACAGTGCATTTATTAAAAGAACAAGGTTTAAACTTCTATCTGCACTCGCCAAAGTAAAATTCTTCCCAAATTTTCAGAACCTAACATTAATATTTTCACGCATGTTTGCATTTTTTTACCATGTTCTGAGAGACCAATTTTAGTGCTTTGTCTTTTCCTCAAGATCTTGTTTTCTTCTTTGGTCTTCTACATGCTCTTCAGTTACAATTAGACTTAAATTAAAGCATTGTGTAATTTATGTATGTATAGTTTTACATACTGGTGTAAAAGGAGATATAGTCCGCCAGGAGCCATAGTCTGAGCTCCATAGACGACAACGGAATAAAACATGGAACTAATGTTGGGTGAAGAGTCAACCGAATCGAGTGCCCAATTCTCCACTGTTGTAGGTGGACTGTGAGTCCGGCGGACTACAAAAAATTCTACACCGGTAATACTTTGTTATAGTAAGATTTTTTATTCCTGTCAGTTATTAAAAGTTTTTGGGGCGTGTCGACGATTCCATTCGTTCTGAGAGGGTGTATGCTTTATCCACTAATTCAATAGAAATTCTAATGTGACGATGTCAGATCAGATTAAGGCCATAATTAAAAAATGTCCCTTTTCTCACGAAGAAAATAATGCAAGGCAAATTCATGCACTGAATAAATTCCAAACATCAAACTTTAACAAACTGAAGCATTCAACATAAGAAAAGAAAATGATACGTTTAAGTAATTATTGCTCGCCAAAATGTTCAGTCGTCATCATTTTTGCTGGAAGAGGAGGAATCTCCACTATCAGAATCCTCCACCAAGCATCTCATTCTGCTGAACAAAATTGAGCATTTCAGCTGTTACTATGGCTTTTTAGTTTTGATCTCAACACATCCTCTCCAGATGTATTTGTACCATCGACAATATGCATTTCAGAATAAAAAATCAGACTATAATGTAGCTGTAAATAAATATCTTGCACTTAATGATTTAATATGCATACAGGAGGTTGACTTGTCAATATGAATCTGCACTTTGTTGTTGGGGTTAACTAGTGAGGGCAATATATTACTGTGCATAAGGAATTATGAGTTTGGCAAAGGTCAGTTGGTATTAAATTGGCTTCACAATGTGTTAAAGAAAGCTGATCTGGGAAAGAGTTCCGTATGTACTCCTTCAAAATTCTACAGGAGGAAACATTCTGTTTTACATGCCATTACACCAACATGTACCCTAACCCTAAGGCAAAAAATAAAAAAAAGAATTTGTTACATATAGATATTTGAAGGGGGGTACATATGGAACTCTTGCCCTGATCCGTGTCTGAGATTTGTCTGAGCCTAAGTAGATTTATCCGTTTTTCTGTCCACACTTGCAATCTCTATATTCCAAGAAAGATCTTTGCATGTACATGTAGATATTTATGGATGTGTCCCTGAAGTAAAACCCAGTGGTCACTTAATAATGTTTGCATGAAGAGTCTTTAAAATGATTGTTTTATCATCCTCAAAATTGGATGTTTGGAATTAAAGTTGTAATATTATAATGTATTGAATGCAAATATGTGACCTAGTGTCACATATTTGGCAATTGTCATCTTGATTATTACAGAACAAAGTCAGAATGGTCAAATTTGTATAAATGTACTGAATGAACTTTTATTTTATTAGATATATTATTTTTGAAAATATAAATGAAAAATATGTTAAGAGATGTTTGTTTTATTTTCTTTCATTGACTTCTCCACAGAATAAGAACAGAATGTGTATTTTCAGGCCCGTACGCAGGGGGTGCAGCCGCACCCCCC
This sequence comes from Ophioderma brevispina, assembly GCA_023653785.1. Lineage (NCBI taxonomy): Eukaryota > Metazoa > Echinodermata > Ophiuroidea > Amphilepidida > Ophiodermatidae > Ophioderma > Ophioderma brevispina. The sequence continues at coordinate 6,176 of JAMKCH010040345.1, forward strand.
CCCCAAATTCCACAAAAGGGGCAAAAAGGTCCACTTTTTGCTGATTTTTTCCATAAAAAGGTCCAAAGTTTAAAGAAATTTTGACAAGAAAGTCCACATTTTGGTGATCGGATGTTCGAAAAAGTCCAAAAAAAGGACCATTTTAGGGGGGTTAGGTCCACTTTTACCAAAAAAGGTCCACTTTTTTGAGGTTCCGCACCCCCAAATAAATCCTGCGTACGAACCTGTGTATTTGACATGAAGAGATGACACAATTTTCATTTTGCTGTGTGACATTGATTTGGTATCAAATAAAAAATTGTGATGTGGATATTGCAGTTTTTCCTTTCAAACGTGGCTAAATCTGTTGTTGGGTTCACATGCATTCCAGTGTGGCAAGAATGAAGAAGTGTATGCTTTTAAGACATGATGAAGGCCCACTTCCATTGGGTAAGCTGGAGTCTAATGGGCCACGAATGTCTATGGGCACATTAGCGGACAAGATAGCTTCAATCAGGTAAGGCTCGAACCAGTGTCTGTCATCCATGCGTATAGGCGTCTGCTGCGCTGTCGAGCAACGTGAGATTCAGATGTACTTGTAATTTCCCTGGACAAAAAAATACCGCTTATTTTGTTACCGATGACCCATGCGATATTTGGGAAAGCTTGGTCCCGGCTGCGATGGGTATCTCGATGTAGGTTTGCTGATAAGGGGGAAGCGCTGATCCGATATGCCTGCATCACTTGAAATGATGCTAAATTGGGTTATGGTATGGTGGGCCACAGTGTCAGCGGCCATTTGTGAAAGCGCCTAAGAGCCAATAGCATAAGGCGGCTATATAAATCTCTGCTATTAGAATCTCGGCTATTATCTGGATGGGTACAAATGAAAAAACTGCATTTGGGTTACCTTCAAGACTAGTCAATATTGTAAGAAGTTAAAATTTTGATGTCACTTCAAAATGAAATAAACAGCAAGCTGATATCATTAGTCAGTGGTCAAGATAGGAACCCAACTGTAATATATCTCATTAACTCATCAGATTTCATTTTTTGGGGGCCAGAAGACGTGTTTATTCAAAAGTTAGAAAATATTTTTTTTTTTAATTGTATTCATCACATCTAAATGGTGTAAAAAAAAACAATGTTGGGTCCCTCTTGTCCAAATGTTGTGTGATATACCAATTATTGAGCTTAAAAGATTGTCTCAAAGAAAAAAAGAAAGAAATCAAATCCCTGTCCACCTGATATGGTAATATAGTAATTTTGATAAGTGACAGATTATAATTTATCTTTCTATAGTTGTACATTTAAGGTCAGAACAAAGGGTAGACTGTGTTATTGAAATCAACCATTCCAGAATTATACAGGGTTTCAATTCAAGAAGTCAATTGGCTGGAGTGGTTTAGTCTATATGATGGTGTCAAGCAGTGACCAGCCATGTCATCCTAACTATGAGTATCTATTATTAAAGGTTATACACCACTAACCTGGCTGCCGTAAGGATCCAAAATCTTGGGTGGATTACTTTCTTGCATGGCATCTGGAAAATGTGCTTTAAAATGTCTGAAAATGCACTAGTTATATTAAGAAAGTGATGAAATTTCATGATTGACATGGTAGACTGGTATGTTTTCTCAAACTAAGCGGCATTTGGACAGTGAATTTGAGGAAATTTACTCCGCGGTCATCAATTTCACATCGATTTGCAAATTACTAGCTTTGGCGACTATAGAGAATCTTGGGTTGCCGGTCTGACATCGTTCGAGTTTGGCGATTCGTAACTAAAATTTTTTCTGGTCATCATATGTTCAAAATTTGGTTATTTGGTAATTTCAGCTTGTACTTAGGGGTGATGTTGTTGTTTTTCCTCTGTGAGAGTTTTAAATATGCAAGAAACATGCTCAAAGTTGCCATTTTCCCATAGACTACTGCGTATAAGTGAGTTAGTGGTGTGTAACCTAAAGCAGTTGCCTTTATCTCAATTTACTCTGCAGCTTACTAAACAAAACTTCTAAATTACAGATGTTGTAGATCTGCAGTGCAGGAGTTTTCAAATAGATGTTCTGTCCTTGTAACCTTATTAGTATAACACATTTTGTTTTCACCATTGAAAATATATTTTGTATGTAACATTTGTATGTATTGGATTATTTGCACATGCAATGCAATTCCCAGGCATGATTATTCAGTGTGACCCCGTTTACTCAAAATGTGACCTCCAAAAAAAGCTAGCGAATTGGGAGATTTTTCAATAACAATGTTTAAAGCTGGGGAATTTCCTGAAAACTATTAAACACTAAGGTTTTCATTTAATGACCCCTGAAAATATGTTTAAATATCCTTTGACTGAGTATCATTGTGGAGTAATGGATATATATATGTTCGATGTGCCCCCATTTTCTGGTGAATTAAAAAATAGGTTTTGATAAAGATTGAAAGAACAATGTGTTAACTCTAAATTGGTACTTAACAGATTATAGTCGCCGTCACAATTCCTTTTCTGAAATAGGCGTCTACATACTCGCGCGAGAGTTGCTGCGTGTAACGCGCAGACTATGTGTTTCCTTTACGCGTTGTCATGGTTCTGTCTGGCGGGAATGCTGGCGTAGTCTTGAAGCAGAGAAAAGGAATTATGACGGAGAGTATAGGTCCCATGTTTCTGCCAAGAATTTCCAACTGTAATATAATGTTTAATCATTCTTGTGCTTGAGTGCAAATATTTGACAAAGGCACTATCAGTGATTTGCTTGAGCATTAAGTCGAAAAATCATCAAAAATCAGATTTTTGCATGTTCGTAACAAGTTAAGGTATCCTAACATATCCAACAATTAGGAAGAAACGCAAACGAATAAGGACAAAATCGTATATTTTAAGTCATTGCTGTCCGTACGGACACTTACTACAACACGTAATTGAATAGAGATTCGTATCTTGGAACACTGCTGTTTTCTTCCCTATAATTTTTTGCTTGGAAAAAAATAACATAAGATTTCTACAGACTTATTCTTCACCTTTAAGCTATTCCTGCAAATTTAAAATATTTTGACTCTTTCGGATGGATAACTGACAGTGTCTTTAACCTTTATCTTTCAAGGCATCTTACTAGGGGTGGGCAAGTATGAACTTTTTTTACAAATCTTTTGTAAAACGAGCATATTCTATGGCCATTTTGGCTCCTAAAAATGAATCAGGCAAGCTTTTTCACACAAGATGATTTTTAGGTTGGTTCCGTGGAGTTTAAGTTTTGTACACGAAGTCTATAGGGCTTTTCTGCTACTTTTGGAAAAACAAAAAACAAACATGATCTTCATCCTGGATTTTGCTAGAAACTCACCAAGAGGTGCTTTATAGGTTTAGTGAAATAATTGTCAAAAAAAAAAAAGCAAATTTATTCTCAATGGCAGAAAATATAGATTTTTCAAAAATTCTCTTCAATTGAGGCAAGGCAATACACAGAACAACCAAAACAAGACCACTAGTTAGAGAGTGAGTGAAAATTGAAGGGAGTCTATTGTTGTAAGGTCAAGCCTTTGCAACCAGTTACATAACTTGCTAATACATGTGAATGGTACTGGGGTGTTTTCATACCAGCAAGTGCATGTGTGGTACTATTGTTAACATGTATAAAAGTAGCAGGCAATTCATTGTGTAAAGAGGTGTATTCCTGTTTCTATAAATAATTTAAACCAGTAGGTGAAAGTTGTAGCTGTGCTAATGAGTGACAACACGCCCTCTGCAAGGTAAAGACATTTTTTCTTTATTCTAGACAATCATGGTTTTACAAAGGGAGGCAAGATACCTAGCACATGTGCATGTTACATAGTTGTCATTAGTTTGTATGTGGCGAATATTGGCAAATAACTAATTTAACCTCAAAATCCCATTGACTTTATGTACAAAACTTAAAATCCATAGAACCAGCCCAAAACTTTATCTTCAGTGAGAAAGCTTGCTAGATTCTTTTTCAGGGGCCAAAATGGCCATAGAATTCACTCGATTTAAAAAAAAAGTTGCCCACCCCTAATCTTACAAGTGTTTATGGATGGGTTCAGGGGCAGATCCAGGAATTCTCAATAGAGGGGGGTGGTGCCAATCACTATTCACTTGCCGACACAATTTGTAAAATTTTCAGGCTCGCTATGCTCGCCGGGCAGACCCCAAATCTGCCCCTGGATGGGTTAATCTCAAATCTATTGGAATTGGTTAAGGTATAAATTAATCCTGGCAATGTGTCTCGCTCAGTGTCTGTGATGGGACTGTTACATTATATTCTGCTCATCAAGATCTATGAAATGCAGGTTATAGTCAGTTCACAGTGAACAGAACTCGTACTTAAACCCAATTTGATATTTGGATAAAAAATCTGGTCATTGTGTACCATAACTTAACAGCTTAATTTTATTTAATGTTCGAAGAGTTACCTTTTGACAGAATGCATCCTTGCAAATGTAAGTATAGGTACATGCTTGTCATTGACTCACAAATAAATAATAAACGAAGAATTTTCATTCCTGAAGTATTCTGTTATAAGTTTAATGTGAAGAGTGTTCATTATCAGTTTTAGTGTGTATTTTTGATACAAGTTTTGTTATATAAAATGTAGTGGTTTTTACCCCTGGTAAAAGGATTTCATCAAGTTAAAGCATTACCAAATATACGATGCTATCTGGAAAATGCCGTAAAATGTTGCACTCTGCAGTTTGAAGATAGCCTGCCAGTTCTTTGAGTCTCCTGATGCTGCCATCAAATTTATAGTAAATCCAAGCGACCGTGAGACTATCTTTCTTTTTAGAGAGGAAGAAGGTTGAAATTGAGAGTGTGTTGGGTTAAAAATTGTGTTTACACATTTAATCCCAGATTATGTGGTGTTAAAAAATGTAAATGTGTCTCTGTATTTGTAAGTACACAATGCATTTGCATTTAGTACAGTACTTTTTACAGTAAGTACTCGGACTAAGCTATAGCCCTGAATGACTATGATCGAATATGTTTCCAAAGCACAGATACGATGGCTTGTATCCAGGACTTTCCTTGTACAGGTATGGAAAAATATCTATGGTGTGTTTCCAATATCACATGAGGCGATAGCCACATGTGATATTGACATTAACACTACCCCAGATACTTGCCCTCAGAAGGATCATAGAAGAGTTGATAATTTCAAAGAGAAAAGTTTCAATTGTGTTTATAGACTTCTCTAAGGCTTTTGACAGTGTCAACAGGGATGAAATGATGCACGTTCTCACCAAATGAGACCGGCAAAGCAATTGCCATCATGTAAAATTGTATGATAACCCATCTAGCTTTGTGCAGACCATGAATGGGCCCACAAAGGAGTTCCTAACAACTACTGGAATCCTCCAAGGAGATACTCTTGCTCCATATCGCTTTGTATTCTGCAGCTGGAAGCAAAGAACAAAAGTGCCACCACGTACCAGTGTATAGTTCAAATCAAGCCTCGAAGAACCCAGCTCTGGCAGTGGCAGAAATATTCGGGAATTTATTTTGTTCAGGTGGAATGCTTTATTTATGAATGAATTGAGCATCACCTGAACAAAAGAAATTCCTGAATAGTTCTGTCACTGCTTTAGCAAAGCAATTTCAAGGCCAAAGTAGTGGTGGTGGTGGGTGTGGGGGGGATGACTTTCAATAGACCTGCCCCATCAACAACCAAACTACTGACTACACAATAGCAAATCCCACAAACAAATATTCCAGTATGGGGAGGCTCCAAAGGTTTACTTGTCTTAAAAAAACAACCCCAGACCCTGGCCTCAGACATTTGGGTTACATACTTTATCTCAGGGTACAAAATGGAATTCATAAGTCCGCCACCAACAGCTCAAGGTATCCGAGAATCAACCCTTCCATGCAAAATGTCCACAAAGTCTACGCTATCAGAAGAGATACGAGATTTATTACGAGAACATGCTAGTATATACAACTAGTGCCCGAATCGGACAGAGAAAAGGGCTTTTTACAGCTGGTACTTCATTGTCCCCCAAAAGGACAGGGACAAAGGCCCATTCTGAATTGAAGGCCATTGAACAAGTTCATAAAATCACCTCGTTTCGAATTACAGATGACTTTAAGGTCATTTATCCAAGCAGATCAACCAAGAGAATGGTTAGCCAAAGTATACCTATAGAGTGCATATTTCCAGATACCTATGCATCCTCATCACAGACAGCTTCTGAGATTTTCTTTGAAAGGAAAATGTTACCAGTTCCGAGCCCTCTCTAAGTCCTCTTTGGACTAACTTCAGCTCTTAGGGTCCTCACTAAAATCATGGCAGCGCTAGCAGCTCATTTGCACAGACAGCAACTCCAAAATTATTTTCTTGGACGATTGGCTCATAAAGGCAGAGAGCCAAAGTAAACTGCACAATAGTGATAATTCTCCGCTTAGGGTTGATACCAAATTGGGAAAAATCAACACTAGTGTCCCTGCTCAGAAAATTAATTACCTGAGAATAGGCTTCAACTTGAAAGAGGGAAAAGTGAAACCGACAGAAGAGCGATTTTAATCTCTGTGCCAGGCTATCGCAACAGTACTAGAAAACAAGCAAGTGTAAGTCAGCTGTTCCACGAATACTCGGTATGATAGCTTCTGATGGTCGC
>JAMKCH010040346.1:0-14097 GCA_023653785.1 Ophioderma brevispina
TTCAAGTAGCTTAGGTTTATCCAAAAACAGTTCATTTTGCCTTGCTAATCCATGTCATAAATCAAAATTTAGAACCATTCACACAAAAAACAATCTTGCCAGATACAAACCCATTTTTTTTGAGCATACATGATCATTTATCAGCATTTGGTTTTATCAATGGTACTATATAAATAGACCCCCTTTACGGCTGCTAGAAAAAAAAAATTCCCCTGAACATATGGTTGGGATTAATGCATAGGGTGGGAACACGCTCGAGTCAACATTGTACCTCATATCCACATCTTTAAGCCATCTACTCTACTAGTAAACTCCATCTACTATTATGAGAGGCTATTTTATTATTCCTAACTGCACTTACTCTTTCTGTCTTCTCAACACCTTTTTAGTTATATTCCATGTGTTTAAAAAACATAAAAGCTCAATTGCTTTTCCTTCATCTTCACCCCTTGCAATCTAAAAATATATCGTTTTGCCAAAAGAATGGTTATATTTTTGATAAGTGAAATCTCGTCTAACATGCCAAAAACCGATAGTTTGAATAATTTATTCTAAATGGATATTTAGGGCCTCCATTCATCCAGACCCTCAGTTGGTTCCAAAATTCACTGGTAAAATGGCACCCCCACCACCTAACTGCTTGACTGTTTCCCACTTATCTTACAAAAAGCACATCTATCCCTGTATCCTTCAGACCAATTTGCATAAAAAAAACTATTTGTTGGCAGTATATAATGATATCTACCCAAAAAACGCATTGCAACGTAAAAAAACAAACACCAAGTTTTTTTTTTTTTTTTTTTAAAAGAGTACGAGGCATATAAAGTAATAAATCTAAAGATAGCACCAAGTAATATCAAGTGCGTCCTGTGCCCCATTTGGCAAACTTGGTCCATTTTCTTTCCTCCTTCCTATTTCCTTTGTTGAGAATTCCATATTTCATTAAATAACCATCATCATTATACCCAATTTGTTTGATTAAATAAATTCCACTGCACCTGTTCCTGTTTAAGGTTATATTGGCAATGTTGAGTTGTTGGAAATTAGTACTCCTATTTCTTGTATAAAAGGCCGTCTTGGTCTGACTTGAATACGTTTCCAGTTGATATTGCTTAGTTGCGTTTCTTGCTTGATTTCTTTATTGTTGGAGATGGCCTTATTCAATGATTCAGAGACCTCTTTTCTGTTCTCTTGGTAGGAAGAAGAGTACTAAAGCCGAAAGGAATGTTCCCGCTGCTCTGGTGCCTCAGAAGAAGAGCAACTGTTTTTGAACTCGGTATTCCATCAGCGCCTCTAGCATGAATTCTATAATTTTATATTTAGGCTGTATGGAGGTTGATAGTGGGAAATGGGCATTTTTTCTTTTTGCATTGCAGAAGAATGGACCAAAGTTTGCCAATACGGGGCAGACGCACTTGAAGATCTTGGGTGCTATCTTTAGCTTATTACTTTATATGGCTCGTACTCGTTTTAAAACTGGTGTTTTTTTTACGTTGCTCCAACGTTTTTTTGGTAGGTTTCCTTTTATTTTTTGTGAACCTACATAGCTGTGAAGTAGAAGTTGTCATTTTGCAGAAAATCTTGTTTTCTCTTCTCTGCGAACAGTTTATATACTTTAGAGATTGAGTGTGGTGATTATTCCAATACGTTGGTTAATGCTGTATCCGCTGTCGACCTGGCTGGAACGTGATGTGTGTTATTTACTTATAAGTAAAGGCAAGTGTTTAGGAAATATTGAACACTAGTGAAGAATTTATTAATCACACTGGTGAATATAATTTATCATCTATAAGTAAGTTAAATTTCAGTATTGACACTGTTTTATAATAACGTTTCGAAGTCTATTGTTTTTTTTTTTTCTCTCGATATCTTCAAGTAATTGTTTGGTTGTCTATGTTGCTTTTTAACAGGAGTATAAACTAGCAGAGCTTGAAGTCCATTGTAAAATCAACTTGATATTACTCTATATACTTAATACTTAAACGTTCAGTGCTTTTTCGACATTTTTAATCTCCTTGCAGTTAGGATATATATTCAGACTGTAAGGTTCTGCAATTTTAAGGGCCCCTTTTTCACAAAGAATAGAATTAAATGGGCATAAAATTGTGGAAATGTTATTTTAGTTTCCTTTTGTTGATAATGTACACTGTTATTTTTACGTTTTTTTAAAAGAAAAGAATGAGTTTCTACTGCTTTGCATCATAGACTTATTTTACCAAGAGACCACGTATCAATTCTAGTGCCATTACCATTAAGGAAACCATCTGTTAATTTCTAAGCTTATCATTTTATAAGATGCCATTCAGCATCACTCAGAAACCTTTCAACTGGTAAAAAAACCCTGGAAAACCGCTAAAAGCCCCAGAGAAGCATCCTTGGTAAGCCTACCTAACAAAATTAACGAGAAGGACCACCGAATTGATATAGCCATAAGGCCTAAAGTGGTGGGCACCACCGGACTCGAACTGACACAACAACAGACTATCCCAAAAGTAAAAGCAATATGTCTAATCCGCTTACACAAACGCTGCGCCACGGAGGAAGCTTAAAGAACTGATTTGTTTGTATATTCTAGTACGTATGGATCATTAAATTTTAACAAAGAATCGTTAAGCATAATTTTCTTTGCAATGCAGTTGTTCAATTATTTTCAAGTACAAGGCAACATCATTGATATTATTTAAATAATGTCTAAATTTCGCCAAAGTCATTTCGTAATAAATGCTGTAGGTCCTGTGAGAGAGTTTTTTTTAATTTTATTATTATGTTAATTCTACAGATTTATCGTTTCAAATAACCGTTTGAAACATTTCTAACTCGTCGTCTCCGTTTTCTTAATTCATATCTTGCTCATGAAATTTGTCACATAATCACATGTAGATTTGTCTGCTTGAACGACTCTCGCATACTTTTTCGCGAATTAATTTGTATGCTCGTTTTCCCCTTGATAAGTTTCACTGGTTTGTCTTATGATTTTCGATTTTTAAAATCACTTGATTATTTTAATAAATGTGTGATCTCATTTCCGTCCTAATTACAGTTTTTTTTTAAAATCCCCATTTGTTATTTTTATGAAGATCATTTCATGTAAATCAAACTGCCCAAAACTCTTGATCATTTGCCTGCATCTTGACAATAATGATACTGCGCATACATATAAAGAAAATTTGGAAATGTTTGACTATAGCTGATTATACCTTCCATTCCATAAATTCAATTGCCAGGGTGACCGTAATACGTGAGAAAATGATTTTACTCTCGTGTAATTTTATGTGCTAAGTCTGGGCTAACCCTGGACTCGAACCGACACAGAGACTATCCAAAGTAAAAATCAATAACGTCCAAGGCTTAGACCGCTCGGACCACGAAGGAAGTCTTACTACATGTAACGCAAATTGTAGAATATGATAGTAAGTGATGGTTTCAGTAGTGTGATGTTGAACAAAATAATCCCGTTCAATGTCATTTTCCTTTGCATAGAGTGGATTATCTTCAATGTTATCACCAAAGGCACATCATTAGGAGACTAGAATTAATGCTCTTAATTTTGGCTACTATCCATTTCCGTCAATAAAGGCTTGTAGGTCGTGAGACCACGTGTAAAAGTTTCGTCACTTTCCACTAATAATCATTATAAGTGACCGCGTGAAAGTACTTCTAATTCTCGTTTCCTTTTTCTTATTTCATAGTTTCAACGAATGTGATCCATATACCTTTTGGGGTTGAAATACATGCCTCCTGGTTGTATATTGCGAGCGGTTGAGTGATTATTGCTTATATTGCCAAAACCTAGTGCTTAATTTCTCGTCAAACGTGCGGAAAACAAAGGGTTTGTTTCTGTTAAGATACTCCAACGTTGTGTGTCGTGTGTATCACATGGCTGTTTTAATGCTTTTTGGCTGTTTTTGTGTTTTTTTTTAGTTGGTTATTTTTAAAACTTGGTGGACAACTACCGTGTGTCTTAATACATCTAAATTGAAAATATCTTGTGTATGTGTGTCCATTGAACGACAAAAGCCATTGATAAACAGCCTTTCCATTCACTCTAGTATAGCACCATAAAATCAACTCGCTTTCGCATTCCATACCCCTAGCTTTGGTGTTTACTTGTCCTTGGCTTTTCTGATCTTTCAGTGCAAATTTGCATACCCTCTTGGTGCTCATAATCTCAATCAACAGCTGGTCGTCATCCACCTGGCTGTTATCATTCTTTGTAAAACAGAATATGTCAATTCACATTCTTTAAATTCTGTTTGAATAGTTTTTACAAGAACCAACAATATTGCACATTTTACACCTAACTTTTGGATATTTCTTAATAAACTCTTAAAACTCATTATATGTCTTTATGATTATATCTGAGACAAAATGAACATTATTATAACTCCAGTTCTATAAAAAATGACTTTATGCCCCATTTTAATTTTAGCATTATACCACATGATTTTATCTGTAACATCAGACAAGTACGCAAGGTAAACAATCCCGTGAGTATATCTTTCAAGAAACTATTACAAATTATTCAAGTTCAAATATTACGCACTAGAAGGTTCACATTGCCATATCCAATCACCTCCAAATTTTGTTATTTCTTTTTCAAAAAAGAATTTCCATTTACTTTATTTCTTGTATCTAAAACCTTTTCACCCAGGGAAATTTTTATAGCATCTCTAAATATCATAAGATGGTATGTTCAAACCACCATTCAATATTAGTATACAGAGTGTGCCTATTAATTTTATCAGGTTTTCCATTCCATATAAACTTAAGAGTATTTCTAAACCTTTTAAAAAAAAACTATCAGGAGGAGGATTTGGAAGAACAGACAACAAATATGTGAGCGTGCATGAAATAACAAGGGATTTAATCACGGCACTCTTCCAATCGGGGTTAAACCCCTGGGTGACACATTGTTTAGGATATTATTATTTTCTTCAGCTGGACCTCATAATTCAATTAAACAATTAGTTTTTATCCAAGATAGATTAACCCCAGAAATTAACGGGCCCTGGGCCAGCTTCAAGTTCAGATCCAAAGTGAGATATTCTCTATTCTTCAAAGCTCCAATTTTCATAGCAGATGATTTTAAATAATAACAACTAGGCCCGAGATGACACCAAAATTTTTAATAAGCTCAATCCAGTTAATTAGGAGGGAACTTTCTAGACTCGTCTAAAATGATTGTGGTATATATGCAATTGGGTATCTTACGACTTATTTTCAGTAATTTGGAAAGCCTTATATCCTGATTTTACGGACTGCTATAGCCAAAATTTCTGACACATAAAATAAAAAAACGTTAACACAGCTCAACGGGCAACCTTGACGAAGACTACGAGTCAGTTTAAAGTAGCTAGAAACAAAACCCATTTGTGACCAACTGTAATATTTGTATAAAAAGTGATATCCATTTCTTCATTCCATCACCAAATCCAAACAAATCGAAAGCATTTCGAACAAAACTTCCATCTAATTTATTCATATGCTTTGTCAAATCTTTAAAAATTAAAAGTAACCTGGAAGACCTTATTTTCAGCATATTCAATAAATATCTAAAAATTAATTAACATTTCACCAAATACCGAATTGGACAAAAAAACAGTTTGATCATTAGATATAAGTAGTTCTAGTACCTTTTTAAGTCAGTAGCTATAGCTTTGGATGCTATTTTATAGTCTGTATTGAGTAAACTAATGGGTCTCCGTTTTGAATAATGAACATTTTCCCTTCTTCGGATTAATGTATTACTCCCACATTGTCATTCTGTCATACAGCCCTTTTTCAAAACAATAGATTAAACAATCACACAATTTGACCAATTGGTTCAAAAAAAAAAAATTATAAATTCCATAGGATACCCATCACACCCAGGCTTGCCCACTCTTCATATCTTAACCACCTGGGTACATTCTTGTAGTGTCACTAAAACCCTCACACGCACAATCTTATCAACACTGCAGAACTTTAGGAATTCATCCGGTATATACCTTATTTTAAAATCCATATTTAGGGTGCAGTGTCCTCATTCCATTCAGATGAATACAAACTGGAAATTAAAATTTCACTCTTCCTTAAAATATTTTGATACCAGTAATTATAGAGCCATCATCAGTAACAATCTTTTTTATTACCTTTGTGCTAGCATGATGTTTTTCTTGATTTAAAAAAAGAACTTTGAATTCTTTTCACCAAATTCAATATTGTCTGCTTTAGAAAAATTATTGCCCCTTTAATACGATCATCATAAATTTGATCTTAAACTTGCTTCTTACTAATTTCCCATTTCATTCAAAATATTGTCACTTGGGTTACTCATATACTCTAACTCCAGCTCATTTATTTCACGTTCAAGGTATCCTCCAAGTTCTTTGATTCTTTACGCTTCCAACTCGAGTACTAATAGTATCACCTCTGTCACAAATTTTATAGTTTCCCATAAAGTATCAGGACGTCACCTGCATTCTCTCTTATATATTTCCGATAGATTACGCCACCATTTAGGTATAATCAGGGTTTATCTAAAGGAAGCATTTGTGAACTTCAAATCCTTTACCATGGGCCTCATCCTTCCTTCTGCAATTTTAAAGTTACCTTTGAAATGATTGATTTAAAACCATGACTTCTTATTTCAATATCATTCACATTTGCTTCAAATATCACTGATTAAAAAAATAATCCAGTCTACACATAATTGGCGGCTTATCATTTGACCTCCACGTAAACTGAAGTTTCCCAGGGATTATAATGGCCGCCAAATATCACAAGATTTCTTTTGGCCATAGCTTTAATATTCGGCTCTTGGCTTTAAAGTTTGTATGTTTACTGCCACCCTTTTTATCCAGATATAAATTCAAACCCACAATTGAAATCGCCACCATACATAATCCTATCACAATGAAAATTATCGAGTTCTTTATCAATTTTGACAAAAAAATCAGGACAATCAGTGTTTGCGACATAAACATTGATTATGTATTAAAACAATCTCCAATATTTCACATCAATAATGATTAAAGGATTCACACCACTATTACACCTCTCATAGACTTTGTATAAAAAATCATAAAAATAACAAATTTTTTAAATAAAATAGCTGAGACTCTACATTAGGTCGCTTCATGGCTCCATAGAGCAGTGGAACCCCATTCACTATTCCACGTGCGGACCGTCAGAGGAATACTGTGGTTTCTTGTAACAAATAATGCTATAAGTTTTCTTCTCAACCATGTTAACACATGCAGGCCGTTTCTTACAATCTATTAAGCCCTTTACATTAAAGGTGCACACTTTAGTTCACTCATTTAATAGAAGATTTATAATGATAGACGGCCAATTCTAAGAGATACTCATGTCTACCACATATAATTGGCATGTGTGTCCACAACAAATTCCTATAACAAGAAAAAGAACATTGAATCACGGACATGTAAAAAAAAAGCACGAAAAAAAGTAAAGTCCGGATGCAGGCTTAAAGATGGTAGACCAATACCTGCATAAACCACAGTTTCAATGAATGTACCCTTGTGATTTAATATATTTTCACCTGCTGATGGTAGGCGAACTTCAGCACTAAATTGCCAAAAGATATTTGCTTTTAAATGTCTTGGCTACACACGCTTACTGTTACCATCTGGCTCAATAACTCTCAAGTAGGAGGGGTAGTTCACATAAACTTTCTTTCAGGATTTTCTTGGAGAAGAGATTTGCGGTGCTTCCAACAGTTTTGCCCTGTCATGTTGACCAATTTGGGGAGTTACATCTTCTGCGATCACAAGCTTGAACTTTGAATCTGGACCTGGGATGGTTTAGTCTTAGCATTTTGCTACGCGAAGGACAGTTTGACGATCGCGGTATGATTGAAAAGCAGCATGCATTGGTCTTAGGCGTGATCCGGTTCTGCAGCAGCCAAATTAGCTGGGGTAGGGGTTCTGTGGGCTCTTTCAATAGCAATCATCGCCATGCAGGTTAAGATTATGAGTTAAAATTTGCTTAAATAAGTTTAGAACATTATCATCACCATGCATCCTGTTCAGCCTCTCTTCCTTCTGGAAACATGAAGAAAACTAATTGTCCTCCTTGCCCTATTTGCCCAAATCCTCAACCTGGGATTCCAGTTTTACAAATGCAGATTGTCCAGCTTTTCCTCAGGGACAAAGTATCAATCCTAGCCACGCCGCAAAGTTACTGCAGCTTACAACACCTGCCACCTTTGTCCTTAATTGAGCCCAAATCTTTCTCTATATCTTTCAAACGATGCATTTGATTGTGTCCAAAAAATATCCAGTTTTTAAGCTCTGAAGATCTCGTCCATTTGCTTTTTTTAGTCGCCATGGCTTCTTCGTCGTGGCTTCCAAATTCGGCGTCTCTCTCGTTTCGCTTGACGACTCGTCACTTCCAATCTTCTATACTTTCACCAATTTTCCCTCGCTGTTTAAAGGCATATTAATAACCCCCAGTATTCTCAGCACATAATCAGTTTTAGGGAAAAAAACCTCCAAATTCAATGAAAATTGGCGAGATTTCGTAGAGCTGTGGGTTTTCGCCACTCCTACTCCCGTTGAGGCATGCCGGGAAAATACTTATATTTAGATAGCTTCGTTGGAAGAGATATAGCGTCGAAAAAGTAAAAATTCCATTTGACCTTGACTTGCCCCCCCCCCTTAAAACCCAATGCCAGACATTCTGCACCCATTCTGCTTGAAATAATGTTTGAGGGGGTCCTTGCGTAATTATTGTGGCAACAAAACGTTTTATTGTGGTGTCGAAGTGTCTTCTATAAGGAACTGAGTCTTTCAAAAAGCCCTACTTCCTGTAATTCAGTTTTGAAAGAATACCCATTGAAACACACAAGGAAACCTGAACTTTGCAAACTGGTATTAACTTGCCCACTGCACTTTTAGTAATCATAATTCATTGTATTCTAAATTCCTTACCAAACAAGACACCAAGATGAATATTGCGTCCATACCTAGATCAGGTGCAATAAGGGGTGTTATTGATTTAAATTTCATTTTAGAGTTCGACAAGGTCCAAACTTGGATTTCAAAAAGTTTTAAAAACTGCACTGAAGGACCCGGTTGCCAAAGTTCAGATTCTGTGTACATTTCAATGGGTATTTTGTCTGATATTAGTTGAAAAGTTTAGAGTCTTTGAAGCCGTTTACCTGCATATGGCAGTTAGACACCAGGTTGAAACTTTGCACACACCTCAGCAGGGGCCCCTCTTAACCATAGTTCAAGCAGAATTTGGTTGCAAAATGTCTGACATTGATTTTTTTTTGGGGGGGGGGGGGGGTGTCAAGCAAAGTTAATTTGGATTTTTGCTTTTGTGCAACAGCTCCACCTCTCCCATAAAGCTGATATAAGCTATAAGATACGCACAAGGGTAGTATTTAAGGATAAGATTTCACCAGCCCAAATTTTGGAAGTATATCACTTTTTTTTTGATCTGTTGACTTTGTCGAAATCTGTGGGTACGTTCTTTGCAAAACGTCTTTATATGTATTGCTGCTCCCACTTCAAAGTAAAGCTGGTATTTCTGCTGCATTAGCATATCAGAGTTAGTGATGATCTGCCTACCTATACTGGGACATGGAAGACTCCACAGGATAAAGGTCTGATATAATCTGATACCTTAAGCTGTGGTATATCTGCTGCATAGCATATCAGAGTAGGTTAGTGATCTGCTCCCTATACTTGGACATGGAAGACTACATAGAATAAGGTCTGATATAATCTGGTCTTGACTTGAAAGCAATTGCCCACCGTAAAGGGTGCTTTATTCTGTGCAACAATTGTGGTAATAGGAGGTATTTCACCATATATCGATATTCGTAGGATAGTTGTTTTCCAGGAGAGATTTTAACTGGCATGAGTTGCTGCGTATAAGTGCCACTTAAAAAAGTCCTGTACTACCCCCTCAATGTCAATGTTTCTGCACCATACATCAGAGTTTTCCACACAGGGCCTGTAGAGGCAATATTAGTTGGCTTGAGACAACAGACTTATATTATACTTATCATAATAGTAAAACCAGTTGTGATAATTCAGGGCGAAATAAACAAAAAGATCAGATTTAACAACAATTTATGATAGCTGTCATTCTGGACAGACCACGATTTCTTTCCTACTGGATTGTTTTTACCTAGTTTCAGGAAAAAACGACTGAAATTGTGGCATATGGGGGTTAAAGTGTGGACAATTTGGGTTGGCCATTTTGATCCCTTTTAAAAGTTTTTCATTGCGAATGTCAATAAAAGGGGAACACTAAAATAGGAGAGGGGCATTTTTTTTTTCAAAAGGGGTACTTCGCCAAAAACAAAAAAAAAAAAAAAATTACAAAGGGGCAAAGTTGGTCCCCCAAAATTACAAAGGAGCAAATTTGGCACAAGGTGTACTTCTTTACTACATATTTTCGCTTCACAAATCTGTTTGGCCTTGTAGGGGTTATGGGACCTTTTTGGAATGGGAGCGCCAGCCCCCACCGCCCCTCCCTGGTTACAAGCCTATATTGTGCAATTATTACCAATTTTTAACAGAGCAAGACTGCAGATATGTAAACCATGCATTATTGGTTAATATATTTTGACCAATTAGGTGTACTTTGACATTATTATAAAAGTGAATAAAGGTTTTAAATTGGCAATTGATTATGAAAAATCCTGCCTTATTATTGAAAACATATGGATTACCAAATACAATTTTCCTTGTGTTTACAATTTTGAAGTCATTTTTTTTAACTTTGGCCATTTCTGGGGTTAATTTCAAAGTCTGCCCCCCCCAAAAACTTTTTTTTTTTTTTTTTTTTTTTTTTTTTTTTTTTTTTTTTGTTCTTTTTTTTTTAAACAGCTATGGGCAAATAAACTATATACTATACATTTTAAAATTAAGATGGAATAAATACATCACCTTTTATTGATTTGACCATATTTGTGTCAATTTTGACCCCTTCTTGTCCCAGTATTCCAACAATGTCAATATTTCTTCTTCAATGTACAGCTATTAGGGGGGAAATTAATAGTACATTTCAATATGAAGTTCAAAATAAATCACCATTCTATGATTTTTACCTAATTTGGGTCATTTGACCCCTTTTTGACCCTGTCTGGGTCAAAAATAACCCCAAATTTTTTATTTATATTCAAATTCTTCAATCTACAGCTATATTATAGTGGGGCAAATGAACTGTTACATTTCAAAATTAAAGATGGAATAAATACATCACCATTCTATGATTTTTACCATATTTGGGTAAACTTTGACTCCTTTGGGCCCTTCTGGGTTCAAACAATAACCCCAGATTCCAAAATTCAAATCTCTGAATCTACAGCAATATGTGGGGAAAATTAAAAACTATTACATAATATGAAGTTGGAATCACCATACTATGATTTTTACCTTATTTTGAGTCAATTTTGACCCCTTTTTGTCCTTTCTGGGGTCAAAAAATTAACCCCAGATTCCAACATTCAAAGTTTTCTTGAATCTATAACTATTTAGTGGGGAATTTTATTAGTAATACATTTCAATGTGAAGTCGGAAATTAAATAAATCACCATTCTATGATTTTTTACTAATTTGGGTCATTTTGACCTTTTGGGCCATAAAAAATAATTGAACCACTTCTGATTTCTACATCCACCAGGTGATGATCCACACATGTCCCTAACACCTGCGTACCATGCATTTTTTTCTACTCGACCACCTACCCTAACTCGAACAAACCTAGAGCCCTTTTTCAAAGTGGGACGTACTATACACAGACAAATGGACAAATAGGCATTTAAGTGGACAGATTAGATAATTCCCTAACTTATAAATTCAAAAATGGCCAATGAACTTCAAAGTTGGGATGGGAGCATGATGTGGATGAGGTCTTTATGCTATATACGTTTTGACAGGTTTGCAATAGTTAATAAGATAAATGGGCATGTCTTCATAACATGTGATTAATCCACTACCACCTCAAACCCAACAGCTGATTAACTTGTTAGGGGATCGGGCATGAATATTAATGAGCCTCATTGCATATTTTCAATAAATGTGATTTAATCAACTGTACCATTCAAAAACAATAGCTGGATATTAACTGCTAACTTGGTAGGGTAAGAGAGCATGAGCGTCTGCTGATTTATTGCTTGTCTGACAGGTTATAAATATTATGAACCATTGCATATTTTCAATGGAAATAAAAATTTTTACGGTGAATGTCATCTTCCAATTAAATCCTACGTGTATATGTGTGTGAGGGGGGAGGTTGGCATTTTAAATTTATGCCAATACATAATCTGCTCGACGGTTTCAAATTTCCTAATTCTTAGAGTTACCAGAATGTGTTGATAAATTCAAGCTAAAACTGTTCAAAAAATAGCCCAATTTAAAAACAAAAACAATCAAGACTTTGCTAGTAAAGGTTCAAGTCACCAATTGAACATTGATTAAAGATTATTGAGTTAAATTGAAGATGACCAAGATCATCATGTAATCTATGGTAGATGTACCATGAAGGTAAAGTAGTTAACTACTACTGGACCATCTCTCCAAACAAATAGGTATAGAATATGAGAGAATGGAGTAGATGTAGAATATAATAAGTTCAATTATAACAGGGTATAGGTATTCAACTATTTCTCTTTCTCTGTGATATTTATCAGGTTGCCAAGGCTGTATCCCATGCCCTCAATAACTGTATGAACTGCCTTCCAGGACAACGGGATGTTGACAAAGCCATCAAGTCAGTGGTGGATGGCTAGTAAGGGTCTCATGTCGGGCAGGGGGTAAGGGGTAAGATTGCTGCCAGATTACTTTGTGTATTCATTGTGTTCAGTATTATATATATATTTGCAACGTAATGTGTGTATGTGTACTGTTGTTATGTAAAATGGCACGTTATAGGATAGTGTACTTAGTTACTAACGGCATGTTGTCATGATTGATGAATCTATTGTACATCTCAGGACGTTGTTTCATCCGTCAATAGAAACACATATGCTTTTCATCTCTATTGCAACTTCTAATTTCTAATTTTTAAATGTTAACAATGTTTTTTTATGTATCAAATTAACTTCAAATATTAAAAAAGATAGGTATGTTGAGGTTAAAGAACGTTTTATTTGTGTAAGACCAAATACACAAATTGTCAAGTTTGTAATTTTTGAAAAGGCTATTTAGAAAGAAAAATGTGTCACCCTTCTTACAACCCTTGCCCCCAACATAAGGGGAGAAGAAATTACTGGGTGCAAAAAGCATCTGATTTTGGGTAAATCCGACGAGTTTGACATCATGAGCCAAAAATTCCCACAATTTGGTGGCTTGTAACAAATTAAGTGGAGAAAAGATCAAAGACCCTCCCATTAGGACTTCCATATTTTGGTATATCAAAAACAATATAACCCCACAAAATATTTGTACCTCCCCTTCCAAAGGAAATCTCTCCTTAATGTAATCTTGTATTTTGTGATAATACGTAAAAATGAAGGAGTAATAAAACTTAGTTCACATTATAAGGAGGGGGTTTTGTTGGTACTTAGAAGTTGTTATTTGTTTTCAGGTTGTGATACAGGTAATGTAGTACCACTTCTTAGCATTCTGTCCAGTTTCTCACGACAGAACAAAATAACAATATCATACTAACACTGTTAGAGGTAGTGTTGCAGACAGCATATCAATATCAGTATTCGAGTAGTGCTGCATCATTTGTATTCCATTCTGACATTAGTTCTCCCTATCGTTGAGCATTGGACAGTCAATCATTCACTACTTCCATTTGAAAAGTACAGTTATAATTTTTAGAGTTCGTAGATCCAGTAAAGCTTTGTTTGTGAGTTTGGATGCTAGTCGGATTGGATACAAATTTGACTAATTTTGAAAGCATGGAGCGAATTCGTTAAACTGAAACTTTGCTCACTTTGACCATGGAGATCCGTGCCCAAATGCAATTGGCTGCTCCTCTAATGTTGGGATTTCAATCCTGCTCCAAGGTATTTTCAATTTCAGGGCACTTGGTTTACCTTCTGTTCAAGTCATGAACAAAATATGTTTAAGTACAAGTTGTTAGCAAGTTCTTAGCCTGAAGGAAAAGCATGTCAGCCTGTGTAGC
>JAMKCH010040347.1:0-12649 GCA_023653785.1 Ophioderma brevispina
CGATGAGCATTCTGCAGGGTGTGACGTTGTACTTAGCTACGTCGTGTCCTCGCTTTGTTGGTGTTTTGGGATTCTTTGACGTGTGTATGCAATGGAGGAGCGGTGCCCGTCGGCAAACCTAGATTTCTTTATAAATATTGTTGAGTGTCCATTAAAAAGTTCGTTGTCACCGCAGGTGTAGATGTGTAGCTCCCAGGCAGTAGTAGCGTTTTGCACGTTTTTGAATTTTGACCGCAGAGCAATCTACTCATACTTTTGATCACACAGTAATGCTTTACTTCTGCATCTCAGCATTCACTCAGGAAACAAAAGAAGGACAATTTGATGCTCTCGGTTGTGGTGAGTGCTAATTCTGAGTGGAATACATCCAACTCTTCATCGAGACCCGAAACATTGACTGCGATTGATGGGTTTTCCTCTCGAATTTGTCGATGCCCTTGAGCGGCGTTTGGAAAGTGATGCCATCCCGTTGAGGCTCTTCCGACTTTTCTTCAGTTTTTGTCGATTCGCTCCGGTGTGTTTTCAGTTGGATTATCACTTCTAGTGACGTACCATTTGAAGCACTCTCATCTTTGTTTTTTGGATTGATGATCGCTTCCTTTTTGGCTATCCTTCCGGGAGTGGAATGTACGAGGAACCACCCCATAGGTCTAATATTCCACCATGTGATTTCCAAGGACACGATCGACTCGAACCCCCATCCACTTCCTATTGATTCTGGAATTGGCTACCTTTCCAGGATGGTGTTTTCCAGGTCACGTATAGCTCCTCAAGATTGGTGGCTGCCAGAATCACACTTGGGTCTTCGCTTGTACCGAATCAAATGGACGTTCTATCATCACAACTTCACCTGTTTGGGGGTCAATTTTTTCATCTGACACCTAAGACGAATTTTTACTTTCTTCTGTCGATTGTTCCCCAGGATGCTAATCACCAAGTTTTTCACAGTCGCCAAAAATCTTTCGGGATCATATCTGTGTTTTCCATCTATCACACAGGGTGCAAAATTCTGAGAGATGAATTTTTCTCGGCGATTTTGAAAGGATGTCTAGGTTCTCGAGGAGGTTCTCTCCACATTGAAAAAACAAGTTCATCAAGTGGATCAGGAGTTATAAGATCATTTTCCCTCAAGTACTTTTTAGCTCAACTTTTCATATTTGGTATCCTCGAAGACTCCATTTTTTTGCTATCAATTTCATCTCTCTCACGGTGAGATCCTCTCTGGCTATCCTTTCAGCTGTGATTTGCTCTCGGATCCGCCTTCTTTCTTCGGTTATCGTTGAAGAGCTGGACGTCTGAAATTCTAGAAGTTCAACTTCGTCACCAGCGTGAGTGAAACCACGATATCCATGCTCCGTGGCATACTTTTTCGGTTCTTGGTCGAGAGCGTATTGAGCATCACTGCTCTTCTTCGACCTGGTAATGGATCTTCGACGGCATACTATTCATATTATGATGAAAATTTATTTTATTTTTTATTTTCTTAACCAAAAAAAATCTCAAAAATTATTTTGAGATTTTTTTTCTTAAAATAAGTACTTTCGGTCTAGCTTTTTTTCGAGACTCTTTAGTCCTCTCATATAACTCTTTGCTATATTTTGACTGTTAAAATCGGAACTCCAAGTTTTCTAGAAAGCTCAGCTCCACCTTTCCATTTGAATGCATTTTGGACAACAAAATTTTGGTTTGGATCTGTTTTATAAGAAATTCTAATCCACTGGTCGCTTGTAAAACACACAAATTATCATTTTCATCTTGGACTTGATAGTGATTTCTTTTTCAACGTGTTATAAATGTTGATGCCCTCCATTTTTTTTATTATATGTCACTTACAAAAAAAAAATATCAATTCAAGCAAATTTATCGTGAATTGATTTTTTTTTTCTTCGTTTATTGTACGTTCCAGAGCTTCGGTCATTCTCCTTGGCTTCCATCCTTATCCTCTCGGGTAATCAAGAAGATCCGCGGCATAAATCCGAATAACACGATCCTTCTCAGTTTTATTTGTAAAAATAAATGGACAGTAAACTCACTGAGATTTACTACTCACACGGGGTTCTGGAATGAATCTCCGCTATTGACAAGCTAGCAAAGGAAGCCATGTGAGAAAGAGAAAGCTATAAATTTAATTTGAAGAAGCAAGCTATGTGCAGATTGATCTGCCAGCTCCGAAGTATATTCCTCTAGAAACTGATGCGAGTATTCCCAATGAAGTTCACAGTCAGATTTATTATTCCCTTCATGATCGACCTGGGAAAGGACGCAAGCTCTCTATAAATATTCTCTGACGGTGGTTGACGTGGCTAGCAGGTTCAAAGAGCTGAGCCTCTGAGCACAAAAAATTCCGATGAGGTTGCAAACGCTTTCGAGAAATATTTTTTTTTTTTTTTATTACGCTAGAAAAACTGACTGGCCAATTTGCCTTCAATTTGATCCAGGTCGAGATTGTCATGGGTTGAATCTCAAAATTGATGAAAAAACCTATTGTAGAAATTCATAGAGGTGGTGTTGAACAACATCGAGCTCAAGTTATTTCGAAAGATTCAATAGGACACTGGCGGAAAGATTATGTGGATATCACCGCGAAAGCAATTTTGTGGAAGCCAGAGTGAAAATAATGGTTCGATGCCAGAATGGGTGCCAAGACTGCCAGACGTGATCGCAGCTTTGAATAACGAAAACTCGTCTGATGGAATGAAACGTAGCGAGGCAATCAAGAAGAAGAAAATCGAATCCCAGAGTTCAGCCTCCTCAAAAAATGAAAATGAGGTTCAATTCCAAGCACGTGAATTGATGTTCGTGTATGAACCCTGGATAATCTGAGGGAGATTCAAGAATGCGAGCAACAGACGCTATTGGTCTCTGAAACTACACAATCGATGGTGTTGTGAAGAAGAGTGGAGATCCAATTTGTATTATCTAACAGCTTGCTCCAAGCGAGCCTTCGCTAGCAGGAATTGTTGATGTTCCTGAGGGACAGTCAATCCACCAAAGAATTGAAGTAACTAGCTTTGGCAAAATTCATCAAATCTAATTTTTGATATATTTTTATTTTTTTCAATCTGTCACTTCAAACCAGTTTGTGTTTTGATTGTGTGTTTTAACGATATTTTTCTTTTCTCACATTGCGAAATAGTACTAACATAGACACCTAATTCAGCTGCGGCAGCATTCATGTAGGACATGTTTCTCTTTCCACATTTGCGATGCAAATTGGAAATACTTGAAATTTGGTGATCTGAGGCGCTTTCCGATAGATGCTTTCGATTGTTATCTGATGAGGTTAACAATTGAAGATTATCCATACGATTGTTTGTCTTTGCATTGTATATCATGATCGATTTCAAGCTCTGATGGAATTTCACCTTTGAAGCACTCGTAAACGAAACGATGAACAAACAAATGCTTCCGTATACCATTCAAAGAAAGATACTACTAGAAAATATCACTAGTTTGGAAGGTCAGTTTTCAAATTCTCTTTGTTCCAAATTCAGACGGATCCATCCTCTTTCACCCCATAATTTACCGTAACCGAGTGTTGTGCTTGCAGCCCGCATGGTTGGGTGTGATTTTCTATATATTACGATTTTATAGCCAAAATCATTTTTTTTTTTTTTGCAAACAAAAAATCCCTGGCAAACCAGGGATTTACTCACGCTCTAGCTCAGACTCAGAACTCCATCTCCTGGCTCGGACTCATTCAAAAAACCAAATCAAAATCGTATTAAAATTTAGTTTTTGAGCCCTTGTGCTTTTTTCATGCCATTGGATCTGATGAACACGGGCGATCTGATTTTTCACGGTGTGAAGACGCTAGGTGAGGAGGCCCGGGGCGAAAACCTTGAACTTATTGTGGGGATCTTCGCTCACCAAATTTACAATGCAGCCCTCACCGAATTTGGTTTCGGTGAACTTTGAATTTAGGTGAGGGCGTAAATTTTTCCTTCTTCCGAGAACCTCGAAAGTTGAACCTGCTTTTGCTTTTGCAAGCGAGATTCAAATTTCTCATCTGACGGAATATTTGAGGCCAGTTTGATTTTCTGTATAGGGCAAAATTTGTAAGTCATTTTTTTTTTTTTGCAATCCACACACCAACCCCTCCGGGGTTGGGTCAATAGTGAACAATATAGGGCAATTCTGTTACCAATCCCTCATACTTGGGCAGAGGGGGAATGTAGGGCAAATTACGGGTACCCAACCCCAAAGGGGTTGGTCAATTGGGCAAAAAGTCAGGAGGGAATAGAAAATGGCCTCATGTGACCATTCCCACTACTGACTCAGTAAAAGTGCAATCACACAAAGTATAGGGCACACAAATGCGAAGTGACGCCCGGGGTGGGGGTCTCACTTTTGGTTTGGTTAGGGATGTTCGCCGGGTTTTTCAACCACTACACCGGAAAATATAGGAACTAACTGAAGTATTCTACCCATCCTAATAAAACTGCTTTGGTGAAGGTTTTGGGGCGAAAACTAACTGTTAAAATGTATTTTGAGCCATTCTGGGCAACACATTTTTCACAAAATTCGTGTTTTGCATGCATTCGTAATTGTTTACGAATGAGAGGAGAAAATTTAATTTAGAATGTGATATAAACTCAAAACAAGAATTCCCTCAACTCAAGTTTAACTTTGGCACTGCGTCACTGGAAGCCCAGCTTAGTCTTTGTTATAAAGCCTCAAAAAATGCTCAGAAATACACCTGGCACAAAAAGTATCTCGGCACATTTTTTTTATTTTTTTTAGTGATACTTTTTCATTTTTGAAAGTTTTCAAATCTACATTTTGTTACCGAGGTCTTGCTCTTTCATTTAATACCTAGCTTGTAAAAAACCGGGCAGAAATGGCTGAGATATACGCCCGAAAGGACGCAAACCCCCCAAATTAAAAGTTGCAATTTGGGTATTTTTCAATTGACATTGCAAGGGTACTGCGACTCGAACACGCGGACCACAATCAATATTGCAATTAGGCTTTCTCCTCATTCAGTCGGAAAACCGCCTTTGTGTAAAATCAATACACACGTATATTGCGTTGTACCACACATCAGTGACCATTGACAAATCCAAAAACTGCAACTTTGGTTTGGAGGTTTGCGTCTTTCGGGGCACTCTATCTCAGCCATTTTGCACGCTTTTTAAGCGAGTGTTTTAAAGGAAAGAACAAGACCTAGGCAACCAAATGTATATTTTTGAAAACTTCAAAATGCGTCTGACTTTGGCACAGTATGATCGAAAAACATGCCGAGATACGTTTGTGCCAGGTGTATATCGAGAATGGTTGTGCGGGGAAAGCCGAGGTCGAGCGGGAGATTTACTTGCAGTTTATAAGGAGGGGGCGTTGTAACACACATCCATGAAGGGGACTCGAACCTAACCAAACCAAAAGCAAAGCGAAAGCTTTGATATGAAAGCTAAAAATATGGAGGAAATATGGTGACACCCAGACGTCATGTTTTCTCGTAAATGTTTCGTTATGTTTCAATTTAAGGCTGCTGATCTGTAATTTGTTTATTTGCTGTTGTTTGTTTTGATAAATTTGTTTTTGTCTCCACACGGCAGCTTGTGCGACACTGGTCTTCAAAATTCTAAATTCTTGAGAACGTAAAATTAACCGTTATGAATATACAGATAACTTAAAAAACATCGTTTTCTCTCTTAAAGTGATGACGTGACTGGGGGAACTGAAGGGTTTTAGCATCGATTTAGCTACTGCAGGTATCGTAATTAACACGTGTCGTTAAACTACTCTTTCCCTATAGACTTAATAACATACTTGCTAATTAAAAATTAAACGTAAATATGATTGTTATGATAAAGAAAAAAAGACTGGTTTCATTATCTTTCAATTGGTCTCGCATTGATAATACAATATGTATTTCAAAAATGCTTGTGATTGTGATTGTTGTTACGGTGTTCAATGGACACCAATGTAAAAAAATACCTGGACCTAACGAGGCTCTCGTCTCTCCCAGGAGGAGGAAGGGGTGTAAAGGGTAGAAGTAAACATCAAGAGGAGGAAATTGTTTTATAAGTTAGGCGGGTAGTGTGGTGTCTAAAAGAGTAATATGGAGCCATTTCAGGGACAGACAACATACAACACTTGCTCTTCACATCATATTTGAGTGGACAACCAAGTCTCCAGACATCACGCCTTGAGATTACCTTTTTCGTGAGGTTTTTTTGAAAAAAGAAAATTCTTACAGCAGCCACCTATATAGACACCAAGGACCGAACGTGTCGGAAGAGTAGTGGATGTGAAGAGTGTCGGCAGCCGGAATGGGCTGTCAGGGCATAATGAATAAAGCATTATGTGGTTTTGCACGATGGTTGGTGGGGAGGTCATGTGAATTTTCTTGATTCCAAAATAAACAAGAATAACAATACCGTAGAAGCCCAAATATGAAGCAAAACCACTGGCCGGGATTTTTAGCAAGAAAAATGCTAATTATTATAGCATTTAAAAAAATCCAGCCATTATACCGTGACTAACATTATCGTGTGCAGAGATTGCCGCCCTCATGGTTTACAAACTAGGGAAACTATAGGTCCTTGCTGATCTGTACACCGAGGGTTTCCCCAAGAAAGAAAACGGGCCTTTTAAAAAAAAAAAATAGACTGGATTCCATACTACGTGGTAACTTGTAAACGGCCCAAGATTTCCTTTTATTCAAGTTTTTTCTCCAAACGTAAGTTTAGTAACGCACAAAAACAGGATATTATAACGTGATCGAAATGGCATCTATACCTTGTAGTTTGGTCAAATTGCCACAAGGAACTGAGTCAGATGGTATTACGATCACAACAGAGATGTTGGGACTCTCAGATGGAGCCAGGCCACAGGAGGAGAAGGGTTGTTTGAGGATACTAGACGCCAATGCGTAGGTAAGGAAATAAAAAAAAAAAAAGCGATGACATTTGAAAAAAATGAGCGATCAAAATAAATACCTTAATTTTAGTTTGGATTGCCACCTCCACTTTATTTTGACACCTATTTTGTTTTGCAATGTGAGAGTGAGCGTTAGGAAGCGCTTATCTGGAAATGTAATAAACCCTTCTGCAAGTTTCTCTTGCCTTAAACATTTTAGGTTTGATAAACATAGTTTATAGAGAAAAACAAAATTCATCCATGAAAAAACAGTTCAAAAACATTTTTTTTTGTCGATAACTCGGATTTTTGCTAAAACCGTTATGAGTAGATGTTTTTGGGTAATAACTTTTCAAAAAAAATGTCTTCGAAAAAGACAGGTCTGTATTTTGGATTTTAAGGTGATTACAACACTGTGTATATAGGATAGACTTCTTCGCCATTTTATAACGGACTGAATGACGTAAAATGAGTTAAATTTAGTTTAATTTTGAACTAAAATAAAAACTGAACCTGGTCTCCCTGGAGTTTTTGTAAACAAAACTCCCGAAAAGCGAGGTGGTTACCACCACTTGTGATGTTCGTTACTGAACATTCCGATCCTATTAACTTTGATTACCACAGGATAGCTTAGAGTTTCTTCATTTCATTTTGTCAAAGATAAGTACCAACATTCCCATTATAGTCACTATAATGTCAAGTTTTAAAAGTATGAATCATACTGGATATAGGGTGGAAAAATTTTTATTCGCAATTTTATAGCAAAATCTTCTTATACACAAACACTCAAAGTATATAAAAGTAATCATTTCCCATCAAGTAGACAAAACATGCGACCTATAATACTATTATTAGTACCAAAATCCAAGTGTCTGTGATAGTCATGGTCGCACAGGAATATTGGTACGTCTTTCCGAAGGTACCCCACCAATCCATCCGTTGGCATCACCCTGTTGTATCTTACCTATACCGGATGTTTGTTTTTGCATGAAATGAGCCGGTAAAATACAAATTGACAAGTAATTACATAATTTGGCACCAAGAAAGTGGGTTCAGCAAGGCGGAAAATATTAAAGGGGTGGCAACCCCCCCCCCCCCTCCCCTCGCTAGACGGCGGGTTAATAGTAGAAACAGTTCAAACCGATTAGCAGATTGAAGAGATTAACCCACATCAAATGCAAAACTTGAAAAAAGACGTTTTGCCAGTTTTATTTTTTCGGTTTTAAACCGGCAAAAATGGATACACTACTCTAAACCTGGAAAAAAGGAAACATAGTCATAAAAACAATGAAAAAACCAAACACAGAAAGTTAAGTATGCAGTACAAGCAACTTTAATATCATTCAACACAATTTTTCTCAAAATAATAAAAATGATATCAAATTTCTGCTAAGTGCACTTGTGATGAACAATTATGTATAGCATGACAGGCTTTACCACTGGTACAAAAATCTGTAAAGTTTTAACTATGCTGTTTCCCCCTTTGAAAAAAAAACACTTTTTAGGATTCTGCGAGGTTAAAAGTTGCAAAAACTAAATATGGAGTGGATGTCATTAGATTACTATGAAAATATGTTAACTCTTTACCAGTTACACTTCCACATCATTAAGTAATTGACAAGGGGTAAAATGATCATTGTTTTACCATCTATAATTTACATGTAAGGAAATCGTGGAAGAATCTGGGGCTTTATCTTACACGTATGCAAACATAGTCATGAAACAAGAAATTTAATGTTTATAAACTATATTGACTTGTAAGAAAAAAGCTACATTGAACCAGTTGCATTTCTATTCTTTTTTATATATTAATTGCAGAACTAATTAGATGAGTTGCTTCAAGTTGTTGCTAGCTTTATTGATTTTTAAACAGCAAAAAATAGCTAAAACAGTGTTTCCAGAAGAACACGGGAAATCATTGTCTTCAAGTTTGTGATAATTTGTATCTGATAATCAAAAAGTCTTTTCTGAAACCCAATCCTGTCATTTCTTTAAGGTTGACAGCGCTTTGTTTCTGATTGAAGTGCCGATGTGACATTCTTGATAATTCCTTGAATTTGAACAATAAATTTAGTAAACATTGCCACAGGTACTTCAATTTATTAGGAATCCAATAAACCTCAATCTTAGGATCATATAATACCTGCGAATCCAGGGGAGCCCGTACTTCAAAGACATTTAATCATTCCTCTTTCATGTATAATATATTTACTTTATGTCATATTTGGTACAAAATTAAGGGGTTTGGGAAGACAAATGTGGAAACATTGATTTTTTTTGCAACTTTTGTGGCAAAACTGGCAAGGAAAAAAACACGATTAAAGCCATGGTTTTTGTTTTTTTACTTGTTGAAAAACCTGCGAAAAACCCTACCCCGACCACTATGAATAAGTAAAATAAACGTAATTTACAATCTTTTTTCAGGTTGGGTTCATACGTATGATAGACACCGGACATTTCGATTCAGCGGACCCTACACAGATAATATACCGCCAGCAGTACTGATAACATTAAAAGGCAACCCTGACATTTGACTGGCGAAATCTGATGGGAACGACAATCGGATTCATTGATGGGTTTGCGTACGTATTGAGCACTGTATGCCAGAGCTGATCAGATAACTGTATGATAAAATTTGTACTTCCCTCGGTATTATATTAAATTATGTACACACTGTCCATGAGGGAATAAAGTACCTGGAGAGCATGGGCCTACTATTTTACCCTATTTTTAATAGTGAAGAAAGTAGGCCCACGGTCCTCTCAGTCACCAAGGGTACGCCTTTGCATGCACCATTTTCAGTAAAATATAGAGTACCTCGAAAATGTGTTTTTGATTACAATATAAAAATATCTTCATTTGATATCCTTTGATACACAAAAGAAAAGGAAGTGATACTCGCATGTCAAAATCCTCACAAGTTTGTTCATATATGGTCCACATATATCAATGATACCATTGTTTTGTAGACCTGGGTTGATGGTCAGAGCTGCTCATATGTTTTCAACTCGTCCAACTTGCCATGTTTGACACTGCCTTCAACCGACCTTCTTAAATTTCAGAGCACTATCTCCAAGTCGGGTTGCTGTCTCGAACTGATGCTCTTTCTCTTTTCTGTTTTTTCTCTTTCTTCTTCCTTCTCTTCCTCTCCTTCTCCTCGCCGATCGCAAACTCAAATCAAATTTTCAAAACCTTTCTTTTCTATTGTTTTGAATAATATGGTATACCAAAGTAAATAAAAGTCACAAGTTGATATCTTTTTTAATTATTACTCGAATCCAAAATTATCCCTAATAAATGTAATAATTAACTTTTCGGGGGACGACCTTCGGTAAATCTTTCCCGCTGTTCTGTGGCGATCCTTAACGTTGCTGCATATAAGCAATACTTCAATACTACTGCAAAGCGATGAAAACATCCCTGTTTAAGCCACATGGCTGTTTCGTTTCACTGATCCGCAAATAATTAGCTAAGTCCTTCCTCTTCAACGGTATGCACTGCTATCTTTGTACGCCATGTTTTGTTAGTTGCGAGTGGAGAAGCCAGGGACCCAGGCTAGGACCAATATCAGCATAATTTACAGAGCATTGATATAGCGTGCCGTGTCAGTATCTCCCGATCGGGGCTGCTTCATCAAACCAGGGCGACATGCCTAAAACAGTCAACATTTTCTAAGGGTTGAATCTACGCATAATGAAAACGCCGCAAGTTTATTACAACCGAAGAAAGTCAAATATGGTGCCAATATAAATATAAACCTTCAAAGATTTGCCATAAATTCCTCAGAAATTTACTCATACTTTCCGGATTTTACGGGAAAGTAGCCAATTAATTACGGATTGGTTTATTTTGCTACAACTCTTTGGCTACAATTGCGCAATGTAATGAAGGGTAAATACGGAGGAAAAATAACACGAATATAATGGAGGGCTTCTTTACCCCAGCCCAGATGGATTGGATGATTAGGGGGTCTGAAAAATCGTACGCTAAATAGAGGGAACAAGAAAATGTCTTGGGAACACTAACCATGAGAGTGGGGACGTTAAGGAGCCGTCGGTTCCCATAACCACGGATAACCAGTATAATGTATCGCGCCTGTTAGAGTAGGGAAAACCCTGGCAGTCCCAATTTCGTCGTCTCCTGGATCCCTGGGCATCATAGGACAGCAGTGGTCGATCTGATTTAACCAGGCTCAATAAGACCAAGCAAGAAAATAAACAAATAATACCGCTCCCTAAAATTCTCCCTTTTTCGGATTCGAACGATTTGCACCACGACCGCCAGTGTGCAGCCAGGGAACGTGCCCCTGGGAACAACAGGCTGCCTAATGACTTGCTTGCGTCATAGGTCACTAACTCACTATACCTATTCTATGGGAACATTGCAACTTTGAGCATGTTTCTTTCACTTTAAAACTATCACGACGGAAATAGCAACAATATCACAACCCAAGTACACAAGCTAAAAATCACCGAATACCAATTTTGGAACATATGATGACCAGCATTTTTTTAAAGTTACGAATCACCAAACTCGCCCGACGTCAGACCGGCAACACACAAGATTCTCTATAGTCGCCAAAGCTAGTATTTGCAATCGATGTGAAATTGATGAGCCGCGGAGTAAATTGCCTCAAATTCACTGTCCATATGCCACTTATTTTGAGCAAACATACCAGTCTACCATGCCATCATGAAATTCCCATCACTTTCTTTAATATAACTAGTGGCAGTTTTTCAGACATTTTAAAGTACCTTTTCCGAGCCATGCAAGAAAGTAGTCCACCAAAGATTTTTTATCCGTACGGCACCAGGTTAGTGGTGTATAACGATCTGATGCCTTTGATGCTGATTCCGCTTATGGTCAGGAGAGTGCATATTCGTCCATGTTAATGCAAAATGCTGCTATTTATTTGAAACTTCAATCAAACATGGCTATTATTCCAAGTCTTTAGTCTGTGGCCCCATGGCAGCACAGGATGTATCACATGGCAGCTATTGCACTTATGACCTCTGCAACTCAACAGCGAATCGTAATTTTGTATTCGAGCGAAAGTAGTGTCTGCTGTACCTGGCGGGTTCATGTATGCTGTAACTCTATTCTGTTGTCATTTATTATACAAAGGGGAAAGATCTGTCTGCTGACCAACTCCGTCACTATCTCAATCGTGATGCCCCTACTTCAAGCTCAGAACGGTGCGGTAAATGCTCTTCCCTCATTAAGGTTACAAATGGCGCTTGGGAAAGAAAGGTGGCAACAAGTAGTGGATTCCTTACTGTCGTTACATTATGAACATGTTAATACTCATATTGCAATATATTAAGTAGATTCAACCCATCGTGTCACCGGAGAAAAGTTTTGGACAGCGTCCGACTTAGTTGGGAGAGAGGCAGATATGTGGCGATTACCTGTTTCATGAACGAACTAAGATAATCTGGGCCTTGTCATGTTTACATGAGGTGCAAATGTTGGTGTTCCTTTCTATCCAAACACAGGCACTCAAACATCAACTCCCACATTGAATGCCATTGAAGCAATACGATTAGGCAGATGTCTTGAGGTTATGCACTATTAAGTGTTTACGGGTGACCTAAACGTTTCATTGCTAATAATTGATTTTTCTCTTTTAATGGATTACATGTTTCAATAGATTTCGCGTGAATTTTACGTTTCATCCACTGCACATCCCCTCAGTGCAATGCCAATACCTTTGGGAAAAGTACTAGAGGTGACACGATGGTTAACATCTACTATGAACAAAAAATGAAACACCATGTTCATATCA
>JAMKCH010040348.1:0-13240 GCA_023653785.1 Ophioderma brevispina
AACCCTATTGGTTTGTCAGGGTCTGCTGTAAATGTTTTAAGAGCAAAAAAATGGTGCTTGATGGAACGAAAATGAGAATGCTATAAAAGATGGAAGAAAAACTTCACACCGTCTGGACCTCAGAAAATTAATGCGCGAAGAATGAAAGGTAGTGCAACTCCCCCACTACCTATCCCATCCCCGTGACAACTGAAAACAAACTTTTAAATCACACCGTTGACATGTTTGCTGTTTGTCATGCATTGTTAAACGTGTAATTAGACATGTTTTACGAAACAATCGTGATTATATCATTCGAATTGACATTTTCAGGTGTCTCCAAATTTCTTGATTTCTTCGAAGACCGCTGTCTTCCATTGACTTTATCTCATTTACGATCCACACAACCACTATAATTTTATCTGATAAACATTAGGCGTAACCTTCCTAATGGAACTCGCATACAATTAATTAAGCGGCTAGCTTTGAAGCATATTTTTGAGATTCGTTTCTGTGTCTTCTTCTGGAGTGCAATCGGCCAGGTATCATCGCCTGTTACCTTTAATCAGCCATATTTAGGGAATGTAGGAATCAAATCAAAGGTTTATTCCCATCTTGGGTTCTGGGAATAGCGTCTGTATGAACAACACAAACTTTGGCTTTAATACTTGTTTTGTTGTCCAAAGTAGTATCACGAGTATAATTTGAAATCGGTTGGTGATTATGAATTTCCTTTCTACATGTTGCATATACTTTTGCGCCAGTGTGTGTATAATGATGTTAACAGTGCTTATAATAACCTTAAGGAAATGTTTAAATTCCTACTGGACAAGCATACACCATTTACTAAGAAACATAAATAAATCAAGTCTAAACCAAGATCACCATGGTGGATAACCAAAGATTTAATTAAATTGAAAAATAAAAAAAGTAGAATTTATAAACATATATAATAAATAAACTCCCGCAAAATAAACTAAATATAAGACACTAAATAACAAAGTTAATAAGCTCTTAAGGACTGCTAAAAGCAATATTTTGTAAACACCTATTGGAAAAAAGAAAAGTATAAAAAACTAAATAATATAATAATAAAAACCATATAGATCTTGTAATATGTATGTAGCTTAAATGATCAAATTATAAATGATATTAAACACATTCCAGATCATTTAATGACTTTTCTAAAACATAGGCCCAAATCAGCGTTTTAAACACATTCCAAATACTAATACTAACTTTTCAGCTTATCTCTCTAATCCAATTGATAGTACAATGTTCTTTACGCCATCACAGAGGTGAAGTAAGAGTATCAATAATTTAAATGCTAAAAAAAAGTCCAGGTCATGATGGCATTCCAGCCTTAATTATTAAAACACTTGCTAGTGAATTAGCATTCCCCTAACCATTATTTACAACATGTCACTAACAACAGGCATAGTACCTGATCAATTAAAAAAGCAAGGGTAATTCCATTCAAAAAAGATAGTAAAGACAAATTTACCAACTACGACCAATTTCAGTTCTACCTGGTTTTTCAAAAAATTTTAGAACGTTGTTTTTAATAATGTATCTCATTTTAAGACAAACAAATAAACCTTTGAAAAACAAATTCGGATACCGTCGAAAAACACTCACAAGTATGGGTATAAACAAAGCTTGTGCATAAAATTACTCAAGCTTATAATAATAAATTCAACAACTGCTGGGGTATTTTTGGACCTCCAAGGCATTGACACCATAAATCATGACAACCTCTTAGCGAAAAGGTATCAATATGGCTTCAGAGGTATTGTCTGGGATGGTTAAAAATTACCACACAACAGAACGCAGT
The DNA here is from genome assembly GCA_023653785.1 of Ophioderma brevispina. Taxonomy (NCBI): domain Eukaryota; kingdom Metazoa; phylum Echinodermata; class Ophiuroidea; order Amphilepidida; family Ophiodermatidae; genus Ophioderma; species Ophioderma brevispina. The sequence continues at coordinate 1,814 of JAMKCH010040348.1, forward strand.
TTTTGATTACAATAGTCACAAAATATACCACAAAATATCTCGAAACCGGTAAGCCCCAAGGCTTATTTAGGACCCTGCGGATTTATTCATTTCTGTTAATGATATTCCAAATGTGCCCTCACGAATGTCTTTTATATTATATGCAGATGATACCAGTTGCGTTTACATCACATAATGATATTATAAACTAAATACAATTATGAATAATGGTATTAGTAAACTAAAATCTGGTTCAAGTCAAATAAATTTTCATAAATCCTTAGAAAACTAACGAATGCTTATTGGCACTCAAAATAAAACAAATAAACTAAATAAACATAATTATCGCAATCGATGATATAAAAAAAATCACGTTACTGCTTTTAAAATTTTAGGGTTATTGACCAAAAACCTACTGGAGAAAATCACATTGAGGAATTAGGGAAAAATGTTCATAGTAGTATTGGAATTTTATATTAAAGTTTAAAACATTTTATACCTGAAAACTGCCACTTCGTAGTCTCTATAACCGCTGTTCTCTACACATTAATATGTATCACTGCATGGGCAAGTGCATGCAATTCTGAAATGGAAAAACTGAATATTCTTCAAAAGCGTGCACTGAGAGCAGGGAGCAATAGTGAATATAGAAGTGCTTCTAATCCTTTATTTGTTAACACAATCAACTAAACATAATGGATGTGTGTACACTTAATATGGACATTCATGGACAAATGTAGCAATAACCGGTACCCTCACTTCCCACCCATGGATTTCACGTGATATAATACGTTAAATGAGACAAAAGAGATCGAGTGTATTCAGAAAGCCAAAAAAGACCAAGAAAGAGATGGAATGGAAGAAATAAAGTTCAAAGGAAACAAAGTCAGAGGTTGTGGCAGAACAACACGTGATATATGGACAACATTGTAGGTAAACAAGTTATCTATGATGGCAAGAAATTCTGGTCATACATTAAATCTAAGAGGAAGGAAACGCTGGGGCATTAACACCTTAAGAACCAGGTAGTGGTGTGCACTACACAAGTAAATCCAACAGCGGTGCACTTAATGCCCATTTGCATTCAGTATTTACTAATGATGATGAGCTTCCTGATATCCAGACAAAGGCCCATCGCCCCCCCTCAATATCCAGATATAAAGGACCTTAATATCGAAATGGAAGGTGTGGCAAAACAATTGCGTCGCTGAAACCAATAAAGCCAGCGGACCCGATGACACCAAGCACGTATGCTGAAGGAGTATGCTGATTACTTAGCTCCTATGATTGCTGACATCATGCAACAATCTACATATCGGGTAAATTACGATCTGATGGGACTAAAGAGAGCACTGCAATTTATAAAAAGGGTGATAAGACCAGTCCAGAAAATTACCGGCCAGTGAGCCTCGACCAGTTTGCTGTAAAGTACAAGAAAATATCGGGCTTGTCACCTTGCAAAACATCTGAGTAACAACAATATCATTGTGAATAACCAACTGGGTTTCAGGAAAAGCTCTTGCGAAAACACAACTTTGGCAAGTAGTGAGTGGAATGGGCGCAACACTACCAGAGGGCAAATCAGATGTCTTGTTTTTAGATTTCAGCAAGGCATTTGACAAGGTGCCCACATCATCATCTTATCCACAAGTGTCTTACTATGGCATCACTGGTAAAACAAAGGAAGGGATGGGCTTCCTAACCGGTCGAACCCAAGGTGTTGCTGTCAACGGGGAAGAGTCTGGATTGGAAACCAGTCATTTCTGGAGGGCCAAGGGCTCGATTGGGGACAGTATTATTCCTGCTATATATCAATGACACACTTGTGGTCTAACATTCACATGAGACTAATGCAGATGATAGTGTAATATACAGAAATGTTACTACACGTGAAGACCAGGAAGCTCTGGATGAAGGATCATATGGAGGTTTCCAATGGGCAGAGAAGTGGGGAATGACTTTAATGTGAAAAATTGTCCATGTTACCATCAAAAGAAGTTAAAAACCACTTGTTTACAACTATTAATCTGGGCAATTGGGCTATACCCAAGGAGCAGTTACAAAATTACTTAGAGTCCTATACATCTGACGGATCATGGAGGCCAACACAAGCTAAAATCAGAAATAAAGCTTCAAGAACACTTGGCCTCATTAGACGTAATCTTGGACCGTGTGATCCATTCGGTAAAAGAGAAAGCCTAACAGTGCCGTTGTTAGACCACAAGTTGGAATATGCTGCATCTGTCTGGAATCCTTACACACAGCGTGATATAAATAAGATGGAGGTTGTGCAGTGACAGGCTGCACGGTTCACTCTTTGGGGATTCTAAAGCGAAACGCTAGTGTTACTACATGATTCAAACAAGTTGGCAGAGACACTCTTGAACAGCGCAGGCTACTGACACAGGCATCCATGTTTTCAAAATAATAATGGGCTTTGTAGACATCAGTCTACCTAATTCAATCAGATCAATACTAGACCAGGAAGAGGACCACCATAACTCAGATATACCATCAACTGGTCAACCGTGATGTGTACAAATATTCATTTACCCCAACGTATAATACCACTGTGGAACAGGCTACCTCAACAGCCGTGTATGCATCATCACCAGAGGCTTTTAACTTAGCAGCAGCACCTTCATCCGGCAGTTGCAGCTACAGTCCTCTGGGAAAAGTGGTAGTCTGCAGATTTCCAGTTTTTTTACCCGCACCGCACCAGATTTTAGTTGTATTATTTGGGAATTTGAGTTGCTCTGCACTGGACAACAGCCAATTGCAACCTTTACTGGACAGCCGCTTGTGCTTTTATGGAAGTAAATTATCAGTATCAAGTATCAAGTATCATTGACAACATGTTTGTAACAAATGCTGAAAACCCACACTTATCCGACAAGACATGCTTCAGACTTTGTGCAAATACCTAAAATTAAAACTTGAATTTAGTGGAAATCTATATCTTACCTTGGCGTTAAACACATCCCACCTAATGTCAAAAACTCAAAAAAATCTTCATTCTTTTAAACTTAATATAAAAAGTCACTTATATCAAACTACAAACAAATAGAAATAAGAGTTGAGGGACTGAAGGCCATTATAGGCTTATTCTCCAGGACATCTTCCACGATTACAATACATGTATAGATAAAATACATTATTTACTATGGATTGATATATGATTGTGGATAGAAATAAATGTTATGTTTTTCTTATGTTATGGCATTTATCATTTCTGAAAATGTGCAACTTTTAAACATGCCATAACAATAAATGGTAATTATAAAATTTAGTATTATATAGTGGAAAAATGGTTGACTTCTGCGGCAAGTTATGTAACCAAATGAACAATTTTTCTTTGATCCCATGGCCAATCCCGTACGTTCATTATGACATACTTGTTTGGGGAAGTACTCCCACCTTAACAAACTTGTCAAACTTCAGAAATGGGCAGTAAGAACCGTCTCAAAACGTAATAAAGAATTTTTTTGCATTTCTCGGTTACGCAATCAAATTTTTCAAGGAGTTTTTTGCTAATTGTCTGATTTAGGAATAGCTTCTCCTTATCCTACAACATTTTACACCGCCACGGCTTCATTAGAATATTCTGGTTGGGTCCCTAGGAACCCCCTTGGGCACTAACGGAAGTGAAAAACAAGATATTGACTATTAAAAAATTAAAATAATTAATCCTGGTATTTATTTGCTTAGATATATACCTTAGGAAGCAATTAAATAATCATGAATAATACTTAAATCAAATAACTTTTATCTGGTGAACAGCATCAATTTAAATTTTTCATACCGTGCTCTTAACTGTGTAAGTCTATGGGAACAATCAAGGTGATTTTGAAGTTTCTAAGAAAAATATCAAGATGCATAAATTTGCTATATTTTGGCAATGATTATTTCAATTGGTTTATTCTAGAGTATGATATTAGGAATTAATTTTGTTCAAAACCTTATATTGGAGTTGTCTGAGGAGGGAAATTTGCGAACCACTCTTTCTCGGAGATGACAATTTCAATTGGCCATAGGTCATAGCCAAGTTTCAGATTTTCATTTTATTGTGGGTATGTTGTTTCTTACGTGACCCCCATTTTACGTGTGTTAGTGTTATGATCAAACTCCCATTGGAAAGTGTTTATCTATGTTTGGTCCCTAGGAACCCCCCCCCCCTTGGCACACGGAAGTTTTTTAGCTTTGGGCACTTATTTGTAAATGAAATAACCCTCCTGTCTAACTGGAGAACTCAGTAGTTAAAACGTTGTTGCAATACGATGTTTAAATACTGTGAATACATTTTATTTTCGTGCCCCCAGATGACCCCCCCCAAATGACCTCTTAAACCAACAATTTAATACAGGTCACAATGACTTTCTGCATTAGTGACCCGCCTATGTCCTAATGCATAGTGAGTCAGATGGCTGATACAGTTCTGGCAGGAATTCGTCTGCCTGAGACTTGGGCTCTAGTAGCTTAATGCACCCTGCCATGATCATCTAAAGCACTGAAACATAGTTTTGTTTGTATTTTCATCTGGTGTGGACATTTTGGTGTTTTTCATCTGTGATTTTGTGTAACTTGTTGAACTTTCTTTTAACAAGCATCATCAAACATAGCGGTAAGGAATTCTGCAGTCTTTACAGGGCTTTGAACATAATATCCTAGCCCTTCGCATCACTGAAGATAATTGATTTATTGACTGAAGTTTCTGCACTACCTTGCGCACTCATCTTGTGACTATAATAGTGTTGCCATGCTATGGCAATGCCTCTATCATCTGAGCTGCTGTTCTTGTTCCTCACCCACAAACCAGAATGCCCATATACCTAGTTGTGAGGTGAATTCTCCTATGCAACACCACTCAGCTACTCTCCAAAGAAATTTACTGATTGTGGTGCTTACTAGAGGAGGAGCAGAATTTCATAGTGTGTGCTTAGTTAAGGAGTCGTTTACCTCCCCGATCTACAGAAAAGGTTTGACACCTATGGTATTTGTATGGATCCCTCTACATCATGCCTAGGTACGGTTAGAACTCTGTCAAATGGTGTATGTCACTTTTTCAATAGGGGGCCAATTTAGTTTACACAGCGGTCTCAAACTAATTTTAAATGCTCCCATATCATGGTTTGAAATGTATGCCCTATTGTCCAATCAAGTCATAAGGTTTCAAAAAAGTATAGTTTGTACCACCTACGAGTCCATTGGTTTTGGAGTTTAAGGTAAAATGGTTAAAAAAGGTCATCTCGATTTGTACAGGGGTCAACATTAGAAAGTAATCTGATTATATTTTATAATAATTCCAAGTATGTCTGAGTAAGAGGACTTAATAAAAGGTATAGTTTGTATTTGTTAAATGCTTAGTACGGAGATAAGGGTCAAAGAAGCTCGACACCAATTGGGTATGTTGACCGATGACCTATTTGTCCCATAACATGGTTAAACTATATGCATTGCAGATGGTACAAACGATTCCTTATTTTGACTCATTTAAGGCTAGATGAACAACCTTCTATCAGTTTCAAAAAAAATTTCTTTTTTTTTTTTGGAGCCTAGTCTTCCGATTTTGACCCCTGTCCAAATAGAAAGTGACCCTTTTTTACCATTTTAGCCCGCTCTTTGTACCCTATACCTCCAAAAAAATCCATTGGTCATAGATGGTACAAACTATTACATTTTTGGAATCCTTAGGACTAGACGGACAAGATGGCATTTTTTTTTACATTTCAAGAGGATGGGGCTTTCAAAAAGTTTGACCCCTGTTGTAAACTTAAATTGGCCCCTCATTGACAAACTAGCGCGATTGACACCACAATTGAGAGTAATACCTACCTAGCGTTGAGATAGAGGGTCATAATAACTACCAAAGGTGTCATACCTTTCTGTAGTGAGGGGTAAAACGATTCATGTTTGACCTGGGTCTGCTCCCTCCCACTATGAGACCATCCTCATCCAGGCCCAACTTCTAAAGATGATTTTTTTATTGGCTTTCGAGATCCTACTAACATCCATAAGGTTAATTGTCTAGATCCTGTTCAACAAGCCAAGAGGTCTACGTATAGCTTTCCTTAACATAGAGACATATTGGAGATAAGAACAGTAAACTGACGTTAGATTAACTCTAGCCAAAAAACCAGTTGATTGTCTTGTGTTTAAATGAAACTAAGCTTTCAAAAAAATATCATTCTGTGAAATTGACCAATTGACGGTATACCGTTCTCACCGTCTGACAGACATCGTAGTCGTGGAGGTGCGGCAATATATGTTCTAAAGAATAGAATATGAATGTAAAAACATTGAAAGTGTATGGACAGAAATAAAATTGCCAAAAAACAAGACCTTCGTTATCGGTACAGTGTAAGCCACCTTCAACAAAGGCTGATTTATGGTTTTCTTTAGAAACTCATTTAGTGTGTTGGTAAACTCTGTGGTAAGGTGACATGATAATTACAGTTGACTTTAACTTAGATCTTCTCAAACCAAAGACAGCAAAAAGTTGTTTACCCATTATGTCAGAAGTATCAGTGGTCCAATCGTATTAATACACCACTCAGCATCACTGAGAAAACTAAGTCATTTATATTGATTTGATAAATGGTATCCAATGTATGTAACAAAGGGTACACATCAGGTAACATTCCAAGTGGTTTTTAAGTGAACTAATTTGGTTGTACATGTCCTGCAAGGCATGTCGTACAACAGCGAAGCCCAAAACAATTTTAAAACAAGGACCCCTACCGTAAATTTGATAGCGCGACTTATTCTCACAAGATCTTGGGTAATATTAACTGGAATAATCTTATCATAGTACAGATCCTGAAATGGCATGGAATATCTTTAAAGGAAAATCCACATTGCTGACAAACATGCCACCGCGGTAGAAAATTCCGTACAGGGTTAATCTGCCACCATGTATAATAAAGAAACGCTTTGTCATTATCTAATGATCGTGATTTTTTGAAACGCATGCTCCAAAGAAGAGAAGTGAGTAAATCAGTGATTGGGATGTTTACCTAGTAAGGAAAAATCACACTAATAATGTATCAAACAGCTAAAAAAATTACTAATGACACAATTGAACCAAAAAAGCATAATCGTAAGAACTGTGGAAGAGGGGGGGGGGGCGATAATCTATTCTGCTTCAAAAGAGTCTGAAAGGTTGATGAAGTCGTTGTAAATGGTAAACATTAAAGGGCCCAAAGATGTTGCTAAGCTTTCAATGTTTTCTTTACCCAAATTGGTGGGACAAACTTGCTCAAAAACTTGGCAATGTTGAAGTTCACGATGTAGTGCAAGGTTGGATCTGAGAGCGTCCAATTTAAGTTTCATGAAAATTTCAGGGGATATGTTTTCACACAACTCTCATGCTTCCATTTGGGTTAAGGCCACAGGTATTGATGGCATTAGTTCCGGGATTTGTAAAAGGCAGGGGCGTGTAAAAATCTCCCAACCTCTGGATAACATTTTGACCTCACCTTCGGACTGCATCCCATTCAAATGAATGGAAAAAAAGTGTTGTCTCACCTATTTTAAAGGGCTAAAGATAGCATGTAGCAATTATAGACCTATTTCAGTCTTGCCGGTTATCTCAAAGATCCTTGAGCGTGCTGTGCATACCCAGGTTTATGATCATTTGCAGAGTAATGGTTTCTAATATCTGCACAATTGGTTTTAGACCAAAACACTCAACTTTAACGTGCCAATACGAATGTTACTGACTATATTTTAATTATATCTGGACAAGGGTGATGGGAAATACAGGGCTGTTGTTTTAGATTTAAAAAAAAGCCTTTGATACGGTTCAATCACGTAAATTCTCTGTACAAGTTAAAATGCTATGGTGTTAAAGATAATGAGTTAGCGTGGTTTGCAAATTACCTTACAGGGCGTGAGCAAGCAACCATTATTGAAGGCACTCTCTATCTGACCCATAAACGGTCACCATAGGTGTGCCTCAAGGCTCCATTTTCTCGGGCCTTCTTTTTATCATGTTCTGAAATGATCTACTAATCTAATAAATGAAAGTAAGGTTATGTTATATGAAGACGACACTGCACTTATGTTAGCGCAAAAGCGGTTCCAATATTGAACAGGTTTTAACCAGGATTTAGGAAAACTGTTGCTAATTGGATGAATGCTAACAAATTAACCCTAAATGCTTCAAAAACCAAGGTCATGACCTTTTGGCTACGTCAGGAAATTAAGACATGCTGAAGGATCTAATTATAAAAAATCAAAGATGAAGGCTGCAAAATGTGAAGACATTTAAATATATTGGTAGTTGTTGACCAGTGAAAATGTAAACATATGACAAAATGGTGGGAAAATCTCTCAGAAACTTGGTATTTTGAAACGTTTGAGTTGGTATGTGATCAGTACACTCGGAATACATTATATAATGCTATATCTTGCTATCAGATAGTTAGTGATGCACTACGGGTGTCTCAAAAAAAGGAAACCTCAAAGTGCCTCTATTTCACGAGGAGAAAAGAGTAACCGTACAAATTAATACACAGCTGAAATGCATTTCATTAGGTTGCCGACACCGAAAAAATCTTTCTAATAGGATGAATAGTGACTAGTTATGGCCGATTGAAAATTTGTACCACTTTTTCATTTTATCCACGATTGTTACTGTTTCAGTGTAGACAATACACATTCTCCAAGATCATTCGTGGTTCAATGATTGCTTTTGTTTTGCGACAAAATTCAGTTTGTATTGAAAAGGTTAGTTCAATATTAAGAAATTCCAAGATCTCGCCTCATTCTTTGAGATGCGCTGCTCTTTCCCTACTTGGGGAAGTTGGGCGTCTGTAACACGGATGCAGGCTTGCGTTCTCTTTCCATTCCATAAGCGACTCTCTAAAATTCTGTCCGTTCGATGCTTGCAAAGGCAGCGGTTATTCTGTGCGAAGATCCCCAGATGTGACTCCGCTAGACTTCGCCGTAGAGGAAACATAGGAACCACAGCAAACTTGCCAGAACTCGCAATAATACCGCGCCTTGAAAGCATCCGACGGACAAAGAATGATTAGAATCAATTTTGGAAATGGAATAAGAGAGCGCAAGCCTGCATTCGTCGTCATGGTCTTAGAGGCAGAAAAGTGGGGTGGAGGGGGGAGAGCGCGCAGTAAAGAAGAATGAGGAGATCTTAGCAATTCTAATTATGAACTAACCTTTTCAATATCAGAAATGGTCTTTGTCGCAAAAACAAGAAATAAGGAACGAAAGATTGTGCTTGGAGAAGGTGTATTGTATAAAGACAGCTTAGACAGTAACCATGGACAGTAACAATCCGTGATATATAAAATGAAAAAAGTGGTACCAAATTTTCAATCGGCCATAATTCGGTCCCTATGTGCTCCTTTTGTGCAGATCTTTTCGGGTATGAAACCTAGAAAATGTGACTTTTTCAGATGTGTATTAATTTCTATGCGTTTTCTCTTTTCTGCTTCGTGAAATAGAGGGCGCTCTTTCAAGGGTTCTTTTGTTTTGAGGACACCCGGTATATGGACAAATACCGCTAATAAACAGTGGAAAATAGAATTCAAAGTAGTCAAAGGGCAGAATACTTTCGAAATATTTTTTTGATGACAGTGTTCAATGGCTGGCTACGGATTACTTGAGGGGCAGCATTCAATCACAGACTATCACACATGCTTTATAACACTAGATCTAAAGCTCATACTAATCTCTATAATTATATTCAAAAAGGAAGATGGTTTAGTAACGCTCCTTCAAAGTACTCTGGGCCAGGCAGATCATGGAATGCCTACCTCATTCACTCAAAATCTTGCAAAAATCTCCAGTGTGTTTTAAAGAAGGTGTCAAAGAACACAGTTTTAAAATGTGATATTTAAGTTTGAAGCTTTTATTCAAGCTTTTTTATATTTTTACAATTATTAGTCAACTTTTTGGTATATTAATTAGTCTTGTGCAATTTATATGTAATTTTGTATGTAATTGAACGTATTTTTATTTCTATGTATTTTTATCTTTGTTTTACCATGTATCGAGGGCCCCTCTCTAAAGCAGTGCGGGCACTGATGGTGGGTTTACCCTCGTTAGTTGTCATTAAAACAAAAATTGTTGTGTTTGTAAAACCGTCGTTACAGGGTGAGTCAAAAAAAAAACTTGACCCTGATTTGTCCGCCATTTTGAATTTTCAGCAACACATATCTAACATAGTGGTATTATAATGGATAAGCTTAGTTCATTATCTGTAATTTGTGCACCCCTAAGGATCATTCACATCGGTTAGTTATAGACCGAGTTACAGTGTTTAATCAAGTAGTAGGTTTTAAGCTCTGTCCACGGATTCACATTAAAATGAACGGCGGCGTTTTTTTTTTTGCATTCAAAATGGGGAATCGTGGATGGGGGGAAAGAAGCGGGGGGGGGACCAAACTTGATTCAAAGGACTGTAGCTCGGCCTATACTTAACCGATCGGAATGATCGTTGCAGTAAATTAAAGATAATGAAATAGGGTTTTCGTGATATCACATATGTTAGATATATTATTTAAAAACTCAAAAGGGCGGAAACAACCCGGAGTCAAGTTTTTTTTGACTCACCCTGTATAATCAGCGAAATTATTGTGAGATGTCCTGATGGCAAAGCAAAACTTCGGGCCGGAAGTATGTTGTAGTAGTAGTAGTAGTAAAACTTTTTCTTCAGGGTTAACTCAAATCAGTATTACAAATGGTCTCCATGAGACCCTGATGATATACATTAATTACAAGTGAAAAATAAAAACATTTTATACCTGTATTGTTACAAACATGAATATTTATGTGATAAGGTTGAAAAGATAATTGAGGCAGCATTTAAAATAAAAAAGTTTCAATCAAGGTTGCCTTAACATACATAAACATAAAGGAAAAAGATACAGCATTCATTGGAACTAAATAAATAAAACAGCAAAGGCATTGATAAAAACAAGATTCAAAACACAATATTAGAATTTAAAGTGTTACCTTCATCTTGAAAAATTTCTGCGGACATGGGGTGAAAGAATTCCACTTTCACGCACCTCGTATTGGAATGTCCGTGGGCCAGGTAATGATACTCCAGAGTATGACGAGTGTATTAAATGATTGGCTACGAGTATTTTGGGTGGGAATATTAGAAGGTAAAGTAAAGGTGATTGTGATAAGTAAGAAGGGAGCTCTTTTGAAGACATTTAAGACAAGGAGACGAATATGTTTGCTCTCATCTGCACTGAATTTATCCCAGCCGAGGTTGCCATCATATCACAAATAGGTAGAAAGTAGCACACGGGCAAGTTTGTTTGAAGAATGAAGAGAATTGCTAAGTTCAAAATTGCAGTTTGACCAAACTGGACTGATAATCAAAGTGTGGAAAAATCAAGGCATTGGCAACAGATAAGAGAGCTGAGGGGAGATAAAACCTAACCCTGCGAGGCGTGAAAACCCCAATGCGTTTAG
>JAMKCH010040349.1:0-13993 GCA_023653785.1 Ophioderma brevispina
ATAAACACCCCCTTAATACGATTTTTGGATAAACATTCAGAAAGAAGTTTAAGCTTACCTAAATCACATATTTAATGGCCGGGACTGTCGTATCCATCCGTATCATATCGCTGTTGTCATAAACAAAAATGCTTTCTACAAAGTACAAATTGCTGTTCGTGAATTCATGTGTATAACGACATCTAGACCCCCATTATCTTTTTTTTATAAACTGTGTAAGGTGACTTTTGAACTTCCATTTTTTTGACTGTAATAAATGCCACCCTTCTTTTTGACAAATGCATCGCCCCCGGGGCGTTTATTAGGAACAATACCGTATTTTCTTTTTATGTGTAATACTACTCTCTATTCTTCCAATGGCCTTGAATATCATGCTGAGCGCATTGAAAATTTCATATTTTCTGAAAATGTGCCAGTGCCACTTAATAGGAAAAGTCAATCTGTGGTAAAAGGTGAGGAGTAATGGCATATATATTGGGTGCGAAAGAAAGAACCCGAGAGTCTGTGGGGGGGAGACACTGTCGTAGGTATTCTGCATACCGATTACCCTCAGCACACCCATCCACCCCCGGTGAGCTCTTTATATAAGTTTTACTGCTCTGCTAGACTGCATCATTCCTTCCAGAAAGTTGTACAAACCCTCTTATGGTGTTTGAGGTCAGAGGATGTCAGATATTGGATAAAGCATAGATTTTCATTTTCTGAAATGTGACAGCAATTATATAGTGTACTAATAATTTTTTTTCTCTCTTTAAATCCAGGTGGTCCAAGAAGAATGCCTGAGTAAGCAAATCATCCAAATCTTACAGGACGACTGTCAGCTGACCAAATGTAAGTCTAATCTTATTCTTACCTGTATTTTCCTAACACTGTTGTGAAAAAATGGATAATGTCAATGGAATCTTCCACCCCAGGGAAGCCTTCTCTTATAAACTGGATGTTTGAGGGTCCCAAAGGATAACTTATGCTATGATGCATGATATTGGGTAACCGTTATCATATAAGGGTTCCAAAATGTTAACCAAAATATGAGACCATGCATAATGAAATTGACCAATCCCACATATTCCAAGGAGATAAAGTAGAGGAATGATTATCATGTAGGAGACCCATTTTCCCCTGCTTCTGGAAATGGCTTCAACATTTATTAGTAAGTAAAACGATCTCTCAACTGAGAGTGATTTTAACAGTGTTAATTTTGCCTGTGCTTACTCATGTGCAGAGTATGCCGTGCCCGTGTATGGGAAAGATCAACCAGTGCCAAGAAGCTTGATCCACACTGTTAAATGCCTCTGCCGGCTTATTCACAGGATGCCATCCCGTCCAACACCAACGAAAACTTGTACATCCTCTCATGAATTGCCTGCTCCACCAGACATCCTTCGTAGCGTAGCGAGCATGCAAGAGCGTAGCTGCCAATTATCCAATGTGGAAAAGCCAAACCCTATGTCTGGACAGAATACCTGCTGGCAACCCCCTTAAATCTAGAGAGAGTTTTTCCTAAGCAAATTCCAACCTCTTGAAACAGTCCATCTAAGTAGGTAAGAGAGTTTCCCCCTTGTGGAAAGAAAGATTGCCATCAAACAACCAATTAACTCTATCGGTATTGGAACCGGTGATCCTCTCCCACCTGAGCTTGACTCCTCATGGGCTTAATGCGAGTGCCTCAATAGATTGAAGACCCAGAACTGGCTGATCTAAGGTTTCCTTGCAGAAGTGGGGCAACATGGAAGCAGATCAGGACTCTACTTGTGGTTGTGGAATAGCATCACAGAAAATGGAACCCGCTCTTGGTCTGGCCCACGTGCTGCTGGAACAACAATGCCCAAACAAGACGCAATGTGGAATTTAGTGAAGCATTCAGATGTGTACCCATCTCTGGCTGACATATTTGAGAACCACATGTTTGGACACGATAAGAAGAACAATTTTGCCTAAGTATAGTATGTCTAATCTTACATTCACGCAAAACTACTTTAGAAGAACACGGACAGAAATTACAACAGTGGCTTTGCTCAGTGTAATACGAAACATTTCAATCACACAAGAACATCATATGAGAAATCAGCTGAATTTTTGAAGACTTTTTTTCGTGAAGAAAAGTAAGACCATAAACAAAATCAGGTGACAAGATCACGAAATGCTCCTTTAAGAAGAAGGCAACGTTAGTGATTTTGCTTCAATAACAAAATTGAAAACAATCATGAACATAAGATTTTTTTGCATGTGATATTAGTTTTTTTAGCTTAGTTAAAACCAAAGTTTTTTAAATCGTGTTTTGTCCCGCCCCCGCTAACAGGGGTGGCCGGAATACACCATCACACTAACTCAGACATACGGCCGTGTGAGGATTTATTGGAGCAAAGATAATTGACCGGATTGGCCCCTTGCCTGAATTTTTTTCAATCCACAATTTTTTGGCAGTGGGCCCTCAGCCTTTGTGGCCACCACACCCATCATGCAATGCAGCATGTTGCTGGATGGCCGCCACCAGCTCTCCAAGAGCTTAAAGGACACCCTTGTAGTAGATCTCTTCTTTTTCATTCTAACCAAGGTTAACCAGCTACCACCCTCATCAGATTTCCTTAGAAACCCGATTGGGGTGACGGTTTTTTAGCCGCGACAACTCGGCCTTGAACAAGTAGTATCTGGTTTACCAGGCTACCATATTAGTAGGGCATGCCCCGCAAAAAGAACCTACCTGAACCAATTGACCAGGATCATAAACTTACCCTACAAGCTATAAACCCAAAAGCAACCCAATAAGGACAAAACCTGAAATTTTAGATCATTCCTGTCTGTAGCAGACACTTGACTATAAACATGTAATTGAAAGAGATCATATCTATCTTTGCACACTGCTGTGTTCTTACTTTCTTTCTTCTTTTCTTCAATTTTTTGCTTTGAAAAAATACCTTTGAGATTCGACAGAGTTTTATCCTACACTGATAAGCTATCATGCACGTTTAAATATTTTGACTTTTTCCAAGGGGATCACTGGCGCAATTTGCCTTACAATGTTTTAAAGTGCAACAAGGATTTTGAGAGGCACCCACATATTGTATCATAATAGTAATTCATCATATGAAAAAATAGATACTCAATTAGATTTCTTAACCTTATATTTTTTGGCTACAGACATGTCTTAAAGAGAGAAAAAAGGTAATTTTGATTTGCTTATATTTCATATAAAACACACAAGGCTGATTTTTGTTTTGCTTTTATACAAAATTAGAAATTTCACAACATTTTTATACCAAGAACATTTTCTCAACTTAGAGTCCATTCAGATGGGGATATTTTTGATGGAAAACTTTATCATCAGGCAAAGGGCAAAACTCAGTACTTTCATTTTATTTAAGGAAGCACACTTATATTTGAAATCTCTCGTTGCAACCTTCAAGTGACAATTCTACTTGTAATCTTACCTGCCTGATCAAACAGGGGGCAGAGAAAGAAGGGGAGAAGAGGAAAAGAAAGAGAGAATGAATTTTGATACCTATAATGCGTGTCTTAAGACAACAACTGTATACAGTTACTCCCCATACTTGTAGCTATTGGAATGCATAATCAAATGCAGGTGTTAAAACTGCTGTGTCGCTCCTGAGAGTATTTTTGTTTTATTATGATTTTGTCATCATAAATAAAAAATAGGTGTATCCATTATCAATACCCCATAACACTACTCCATAATCCCAATTTGTATATGTAGTGTTTACCTAACTCTAACCCTATCAAACCCCATTCCTAGAAGGTTATTTTTCCAGACTTTGTACCATCTGCAAACCTCCCAGTAAGCCACAACTCACGATACCCTTTATTAGTCTTCATGTCTTACCATGTCTGTGCTTGTTGGTGAACTATTTCTTCTCTGTATGCTTTACATATCAAACCATATCATCCCTGACAAGTAAAGAGAGAGGATGTCTATGATATGGGACAACTTGCATTGTGAAGTGAAGAGTTATTAATCTGCCCATATGTTTGCCATCAGAGGTATTTTAGTTTGGTTGTATTACATGTTTTCTTTTTAAATAGTACTGACAGGCAGCTGCTATTTATATACATTATGCATAAGAATGCTGATGTTTGTATAGACTAGTTACTAGTGGGGAGTTGGGTGATGTTCAGAGGGTGTTTTGAGTCAATCCCACAATGCATCAGTTTTGGGAAATTTCACCTCAATAGGGTCATGTGATCACATAAAAATCCTATTCTTAACACATAAAAACCCTGACTTAACGCTCATTTTAGCTCACAAAGCGTTAGTACTTAGGGAATTTTTTGCATGATTATGAAATGTCTTTAAACTTTTGAAACACTTTTTATCCCTAAGTACTGACATGTGTTTAGTACAGTACAGTATAGGAACATTGCTATGCATCATGGGATTGATTCAAAACACCCTCTGGGTGATGTTCATCCACATGAAGTGTAAAGAAAAAGTTGCTAAAATTAGCTTTAAAGGGAATGTCCCCATTTTGATTTCACCTCCAAAACATATCCCCACCCTGCAAATTTTGGGCACCCACATCCCATTTTCATGCTTATAGGAATTGATGACTCTCCATTTTCACATTTTATTTTGTATTGGGATCGAGTCACTTATACCAAAAGGGGAGTTGATTATAGTTGCCACTTTGTAACTGATCATGAAATTTTGACTTTGGTCAGGGAAAATCAATCTGTAAATATGAGGGTGGAAAATCTCTTAGGATTTGTGATTATAGCATCTTCCAATCACTATAAGATTTAGTGATAAAAGTGACTGCTGCTCTGCAGCTTTGGGCCATTGTTGTGCAAATATTAATAGCCCAGTGACCAACACCCCATGGATGGGAAGGTGCATGACCATTATGGCAAGTGAAATTGACCCCCCTCCTTTTTTCAGCAGTCAATTTCAAGGACATTTCAAGTTTGCCCCTTTTTACCCTTGATTAGGAATTTCTTACTAACAATTTTTAGGTTCTGTGTTGAAATTGACGTTAAAATTTAGAGAAATATGCCAGTAAATGACATAAGAATGTATCACAGATTCAAAATTTGCCGGATGCATGAGAATTAAGGGATCGTAAATTATTCTTGCTATTGGTGCTATTGGGATTCCTTTCAAAAACAAAATGTCAGCCATAGGCTGGCTAATCACTTCTATGAGATTTTGGCCCGAAATCATGCTCCAGGAGCATATGTTCCTGGAGCATAAATCGGAAAAAATATTCTAAGCCAAATATGCTCCAGGAGCATATTTGACTATGCTCCTGAAGCATTAATTATATGGAGAAATATTTTAAGTCAATTATGCTCCTGGAGCATATTTGAATCCACAATGCTCCAGGAGCATATGGCAAGTATGCTCCTGGAGCAGTAGAGAAATATTCTGTCAAATACTGCTCCAGGAGTGTATTTGCCATTTGCTCCTGGAGCATGTTCATTCAAATTTGACTTAGAATATTTCTCCAGATTATTTATTGCTCCCCTGGACCCTATGCTGTCTTGGAGCAATAATTTCATTGTAGCTCATAGTAGCTGGCTGATAATAAAGTTGCACAGAATGATACCAAAATGAGACAAAAGCTGGCTTTTATGTGGCGCAATAAACGCACTTTTTTTAATTTCCCTGTCCACAGTGGCTACCCAGCTTTTTTTTTCAGGGGGGAAGAAAAAAGGGGGGCACATATATTTTCAGGGGGGGCAAGCATAATTAAAATTGTTAGGCCTACTGGCCCTCTGTAAATCACTAATTTTTCAGGGGGGGCAAGATTCCCCACGGGGGGGCAGCCCCGCCCCCATCTGGTTTCCCCCACTGCCTTTCCAGTAACAATTATTCCAGTCCACCCCTTGATATCAGCCCGAAAGAGATCGTCAAGAGAAAGTGCCAGTGGCATAGTACTCAGTTCCCTTTGCAAATGTGGGGCCAAATGGATTGCTGGCATTTTTCTGAGGGGGCGAATTTTAGTTAGTCCTCTCCTAGGCCACGGTACAAAATGGTCAGGTCATTTGGGAATCAGGTGGGGGAAGGGGGTCCAGGGTTCTGAGAGGGGGTGTTTGTTCCCCTGCTCCCTGCTGGTTATGCCACTGGGAAGTGCTAGTTCTCAAAATAAACAATCATTTTGTGAAGAGTACTTCCTAAACTGATTTGAAAGCACTTAATTTTTAGTAATTTAGCCAAAGTTTCTGAGGTAAAATTAATTCCTTTGGACAAAAGTGGCCTTCAGCAGTGTGCATATTTTCATTTCTTTTGCATGCACAATGTTGGCTGCCTTTTAAAGGGATAAGCAGCGATTTGCTGATCTGAAACATCGCAAAAATCATCAAAATTCATATTTTGGTATTTTGTTACTGGCATGGATGTGCTAACATAACCTGCAAGTGGTTGGCTTGAAATCCATGTATTAAAGACAAGGCGGTACTTTTTATCCTATTCTCTAATTTCTATACGTGTGTATCAAAATTCCGACTTGAGATGAAAGAGCCTTTCCCTGTGAATATTCCAGATTTTAAGCATACTATTGTGCACTATGACCTATACACTTTGACCTCAAACACAAACGTTATTGATTTTTGTTTATTCTATACTGGTGTAAACCACAATTAGCTCTTTAGTGTAGAATTTGAGACGTCATCGTTACATGTCTATTGTGGGAGATGGTATGGCAAATTTGCTCAAATACTTCATTTTTCACTATTTGGTGTGTTTTTTCCTAAATTAAAGCAGATGTTTGGAATTTTACACACTTATCCCAATTTATGAGTTACAAAAAATGAATTTCTACATTTTTCGATTTTCTCGCATTATCGCTGCTAATCCCTTTAACTTTACCTACAGTGTATGCAATAATGCACTTGTCAATTTCAATCCCGGCCCTGGGGGTCCCGCGACTAGCGGGGACTTAGCCGGGAATGTACATTTTGCTGTCGTGACACCCCCGCCTTTGTCCCCGCTAAAGTAGAACGAAATCCCGGGTAGCCGGGCTTACATTTTTTGTACATCCCCCGCTATGTTCTGGCCCCCACTAGCCCGGCTTCGGTGTGACAATCCCCGTATATTCTCCGCCAATGGGGGCGGGGACTGCTTTAAAACTCTGTACAGTCCCGGCTCAGTCCCGGCTATGCGACAACAGGTCTAGCTATATAAAATCATACTACATTTTGGATCACCGGAGTGTCAGAACCGAGCCGAAATTTCACCACATCGGAAGTTATGTTTGAGAAACAAACCTCGTTTAGTTGGTTTGTTAAAAAAAACCACATTATCCACGGCGATATCCGACCACTTAACAGAGCAGAGTAATATCTAAAACCCTGCATCATATCTGCCAACGGAAACTTCAGCCAAACAACAAGATCATCATGGTGATTGTCGTTTTGTCGGCCTACTCTGTGATAGTGACTTGCTAAAATAAACTTGAATATATGCCCATGCCGTACTTGGTCAGTGGGTATCAATATATTGCGACCCTGCCCAGGGGGAGGCACTCAAGCATCTTTGTTGGAATGCATGATGGATTGCATATATGCCGCAGATAACAAAGCGAAAAACGTGCATAAAACACAGATATTTAGTAGTCTGCAATCACCATTTTTTGGCTCCAAAAATTGACTACTTCCCCGTTTTTTGGGAGGACGGTTTGCATCTTTCTGACAAAATTCTGAATGCAACAATAACTTATAGGCATATACCAACAAGTCTTCATGCTTATTCCTAAATTTGAGTTGAATTTTCCACGTCAGTTTCGTGAGAAACAAAGATCTTTGTGCAGTTTATTATTTTCATTAAAAGTTGTAAATCTACTGGTACCAAATTATGAGAAAAACAGTAGTTTGGGTAATTTTTTTCAAATTAAAAGACACATTAGTAAATATTTGATTTGAACAAATAAGTTAACCATTCCAAGATCTTATTGCCCAAGCCAACCAAACCCACTATCAATATTAAATGGTTACAATTTTACTTAAATCTTTCTTCACATTTCCAAATAAAAAGAAATTTAGGTGCAATTAAAATAAATTTGTTATACTTTTTAGATTTATTGAGCAATCTTCAATTTCCCCCTGTTCTCTAAATGTTAGACCCCAGGGCCGGACCTCAGCTCGGCGCGCCTTGCGGTAAATTGAGCTGACATTACGCAGGAGCCTGGACAGGCTGTACTCTTGGCTGAACGGCGCGGCGGTTCAAAAAACTCGCAATGATCCCGATAAAATGGAAAATTAGAATGGGAATAACACTGCCAAAAACAAGTTCGGAAATCGCGATTACATTTAATTTTGATTTATATCGGAACATGCGGCAGTTCGAGAAGTATTTTGAGCTAACAGAATGTATTTCATGAGCATTTATTTGTTTCCATAGCGATTCAATATTTTCATTTTCATATTAAAATGCCCGCGTTTTATGCAATGAAATGACAATATTCCTGGCATTTAGCAAGAAATATCAAATAGCTTTCACTACCTACGGCGATTTTATGAATTAAATGCCCAGACAAACTTCTTATTAGTGGGGTGTTGGTGGTGTGATTCAGTTATAGTAATTTTTTTTAACATTTCCTGTTGATGTTTGATGTTTTCTGGCGATTTACCGTGAAAAATATCATCCTTTGGATTAGTTGATATTCTCGACCTTAGCGACACGTCCGTGTGTGCTACTTGTATAGGTTGCCTTTCTTCACGACATGGAAGAGAGCGGACTGCAATGGTAGAACTATATAAACTGGTTGACTATACTACAGATGATGACGGCTATACTGCTCACGTGATATCCTGGTTTTATCTGGTTGTGTGACAACTGCGGTACAGTCCCCGGTTTATGTCCTGGCGAGCCGGGAAAATTTTTGTACCTCCCGGCTTAAGTCCCCACCACCAAGCTATCATCAATGATTGTCCCGGCAGGCGGGGACAAGCTAACGTACCTTCTCTCCCGCCCCAAGTCCCGGCTACCATCCCGGCTTGCGGGGCCATACTTTTTTGTACATGCACGGCTATGTCCCGGCATATACCCCCGCTATTCCCGGGACCCCCAGGGCCCGGGATTGAACTTGACAAGTGCATAACAAAACAAGACAACTTTACACATTGAATTATTCCACTCTCAACTTTGGTTTTTAATCAAGTTGCAAAGGGTATTGTTTCTGGGGA
The DNA here is from genome assembly GCA_023653785.1 of Ophioderma brevispina. Classification (NCBI taxonomy): domain Eukaryota; kingdom Metazoa; phylum Echinodermata; class Ophiuroidea; order Amphilepidida; family Ophiodermatidae; genus Ophioderma; species Ophioderma brevispina. The sequence goes on from JAMKCH010040349.1 coordinate 9,136, forward strand.
ATGGGGCCAAAATTTATATCGCCTTTGCTAGTTGAGTCAGAAAAACACAGCTGCAAAACTGGAAATCATACCGGTTTGGAAATGAACATGGCAAGTTTAAGCTCCAACTACGTTAAGTACTAACGTGAATTATGAGAGCTTCTGTTTGGAGCTTACATGTTCAAGTTTGAGCCGCAACACTCAAGTACTTACATGATATCGTAGCAGACAGTATTTCGTTACTTGGCATTTGTCAGCCCACAAGACTTACAGGCTTGACAGCACACAGTCATGTTGACATTGATACATGGCGAGTCTTAAGTACACTGCTATTACAGAGGGTTGAAAAGTGGGCAGATGAAACATTATCAAGAGATGGTTAAAAGTGTTACATGATCAGTAATGAATCTTGCATGCTAGCAATCATGAACATGTGCATGTGTAATGGGGACTGGTTAATATGGTTAGGGACACTCTAATACTTTGGTAAGCATCCCAAATAGGCAAAAAACATATTTAGCTTTGTTTATTCCGCGGCTTTGAAATTCCGTATTTCCCACGCCCACACTCTAGACACAAGCTCTAGAAACAAGGTCCGCCCCATTGAATGCAATAGAGGGTGGACAACTTCTAGCCCCCTACATCGGAAAATAATCATTTAAGACAGTCAAACTATTCTGTATTTGAATCTTATGAACTCCACCAAGAATTGCAGCACCATTTGTATCCAAATCGGAGCAACTTTAAAATTTGACCCGATACACCGAAATTGATTTTTTCCTGTTTTTTAGCCTCAACTCTGAAACTTTAAGGCTGTAAATAGTACAAGATTCATAACCCTCATATATAGATCCCTGTCGCTGATTGGGTTCAAAAATGGAAAGGCATAAATGTCATTCAACGAGCTTCCAGAATTGAATCAAAAATGAACTATTCCCTGGAGAGCGGGCATCTCATTCATGGACCATATACCCTGGACACCTCTTCCCAACATAGAGACTGCTGTACGGACTATATATATCCTCCGTTTAGATGTACCATATTGATGCTGGTGTAAGATATGAATAAGTGGGCGAACTCACATAGGTGCGACTCACCGGGTTTACAATTTCTGTGTTTTTAGCAGACGATCGCTTTTTAGGAAATTTTTGCTTCACATTTACCAGACCACACAGTGCTGGAACTAACACCGTTACAAACAACACCGAACAAGGGCGACAAAATGGCTGAATCGCAGCCACGCTTTAAGCTTTATATGACGAAGGGTCTTAAAGGATCATAGCCGCGCTGATATTGCTAATACAAACGGCAGGTAAAATACGCCTTGAAGATATTCCGCGGTTATTTGACAGCGGTGACGTCCAATCTGCAGGCTGTGGAAAGGTTGCCGAATTCGGAGTTCGATGACTTGCTCGGTAAAATTCTACGCATCTTGCCGCAGAAAAATGGCACTTGTATATCAAAAAGTCGATTATGGCGATCCTTTTGACTTCAACGTCACTTCCTCAACACAAGGACGTTGATATATAGGTCATGAAGTTTTTGCTAATTCTTCAACAAGTTTCAATGTTTCTCACACCCTGAAACACAACGGTAAGTGTGTTTGTAAAGCCCAAGATCCCATATCGCCAGAAGACATGGCCTTAATTCAAAGAGTGCACTGCTGGATTTGAATGACCACAAGTTCTACAATGACAGGTGTTCCTGGATATAATGCTGTACTTTTGCAATCGTGGCAAGTGGGAGCACTTATACGAGACATGACGCGTGAAAGATTTGAAATTCAGTAGCAAGGGGTAAAAAATGCTACATCCTCTTAGAGATACCTCACCAAGAAAATCGTGGGGGAAAGACACCGGAAAAGCCAGGAGTTTATTATGATGCCAACCGGAGGTTCCGCGTTGCTCTGTTTCGTCTTTCCTGTTCTTGTGGACAAGCTTCTCCAAATTCCAGTGTTTTGTAAAACCGAGACGTCGGCCTATGGAAAGTACATCCGAGCCAGGCCCGTGTATTGTAATTTCCTTCTCGGAAGAATACCCCGGAGACAGATGAAATCCATATCATCAGAGCTGGTACAACCGGTTGTACACAAATCATTGGCCTGCGGGCGACTAGCTCACTACCTTGAATCAACTTGATTCATCAAAGAATCCGACATCATGACAGTGTCTGGGCACAACTCAGAAGCAGCATAAAATATATCTAAGGACCAGTGATCAAACGGAAGAATGTGTCAAGCAATAGCATCAACCACTTAATCCGACATCAGAACACCTCCTGCAGAAATTCCTTCTACATCTGCTGCTAACAATATTAGTGAGTACGATAAGGAACTTGCTGACATTGAGCTGATACTGCCGACATAACAAATTCTCCTGGTCCACCCCGTGACTGTGCCTGTTGACCAATCAACACACAAGTCAGCCCAATGGCAGCAAACAAAAAAAACACCACCATTCAACTTCAGCACTGGTGTGTGTAAATATCTACAACAGTATAACGGCCAAAAAACTTTGTAAATGTGTCTGTTTCCCTTTGCGGACTTGTTTTTCTGCAATCAAAACATTTGGAATTACAAAGCAATTTGAAATGTTATTTCTGTCCGACTTTTGTAAAAATGGTTGCCACTTGCCATGGAATTGAAGAAGTTGAACTTTTGGAATTGTTACTGTTCGCAGTTTTTGCGTTTAATTTTGGATTTTTTATTGGAACTTGAAATTTGGACCTGGAGACTAATCGTAAGTTTACACAAAATTGTGACTCTAACATGGCCTACTAAACTTTAGGCCTATGTTAAAGAATATTGGCTTAGAATTTTCTTTTAACCAATCAGCTTACAAAAGCTTATATATTTCGGTATATAAAACAAAATTGACTGCTTTTTATTCGGGGCATGGTTGAAACTATGGCCTCTCGTGATCTCGAACTCATACTATGCCCCTCGGCTTTCGCCTCGTGGCATAGTATGGTTTCGAGATCACCTTGGGCCTATAGTTTTCAACCATGCCCTCATAGCAGTCATATTTGTATACTTTACCTTTTTCTTGAATCCTTATGGTTAGAAAAATAGAATGTATCCCTTTTCAACTTGTTAGGGGGGTGTCGTTTTAAAAATTTTGTGACCCCTGTACAATTTTGTGTAGACCCCCTCCTTAATACCACATTTGCAGCACTTAAGAGTCGCATTTCAGGGGTTCCTGTCAGCTGTCTACATATTTAATCACTACTCTAACTTTTGTACTCTAGATGTGTTGAATGTCTGTATCTCCTGGTTATTAATTACCTTGCAGACAACATACCTTTTCTAATTTAATTTAACAAATACAAGTTTATAGCATGTTATCCCTTACAATTATTATTTGTTCACAATTACACATCTTTCCATGCGGGCATTTTAGATGAAAAATGGGTGGTCTTGGTACCAGATGTGAAAAAAATGGGTCATTGGTAGCATGAATTGGCAAAAAGGTGAGGATTGAAGGTTTGTTTATGTCCTCAGTTATATGCATAAATGAATGTGAAGCTGGGCAATTCTCAGAACTTACTCTGACAAAATTTACAAATATTAAGTGCAAAATTAGTATTGTATAACAGTGAAATGCTAGCACTCTGGTGTTTTTGAATCATTTTTAATCAAGTCCTTTTGGATTGAGATCACTTTTTACCTTTTTTTCAGTATAAAATTTTGCACTTTTAATCATGTTTCATCGCAAAAAAGTTTGAGAATGTGGCTTATGTTAGCCCTTTGGTGCAAAGGATAACTGGTTTGAATCCTCAGTAAAGGCCATTTGCTGGGATTTATTCAGTCTTGAGACCTGGCTAGGTCTCACATTTATTTTGTAACTTGGTGGTTTTTAAGCAACAGAATGCCGGTTACCTCCCTGGTTAAGTGAGGTATTTACAACATTTTGACGGCAAGAGGACTTGACCCCCTCAGTCTCAAGTCCTGAGTCCACACTTTATTCACATTCAATCTACTGAACCACATGTGCCTTCAGGGAAGGTAACAATATACTTTGATATCAAAATGATATATCTCTTTCATGTGATATCGCGAATGATCTTCAAATCCTCCAGAAAATAGATCTGTAAAGGTGGGTGACCCGATTGACCACCAACCTCTTCCGTCCCCATGTACGCCTCAAAATTGAGATTTTTTCATCATCAAAAGAAAGTTAATATTTTTCTATGCCCAGAATTTTCCGTTTCATGATATGAACAAAAAACCTTTAAGGTGGTTGACTACATCAGGTGCTGTCCTATGGGACAATTTAGTGCACATATTTCCTTGTAGCTATATCCAAATGGCTGGACCGAATTAACTGATTATCATTGCTTTGAGGTGTCCGATATGCTACAGTTAGATCATGATTGTAGTTGATTTGAGCCATGTGATAGTTTTTTACTATCACATGGCTTGAAATAAACCGGTTTTGATAATCAGATATAAAACAAATATTGACCGCCTATATTCGTGTAAATAGTAACAATATATCATTCGGTCAAATTTTGGCGTCTTCATTTCACTCGGTTTGCCTCTGAAATAGAAAATTGCAAGATTTGACCTCATGATATCTTTTTTTACTATCACACTCTTAGGCATTCAATATTTGTTATAATATCGATCCTACGCATGATATGATGAAATTGGATTATTTGCGGCCAATATTTATTGGTCCCGCTACGGATTTTTAAAATATGGGGGCTTGACTGACTGTTGCGTCTCTGCCCAATATTTTGCAACCAAAGCTCGACCAAAATTGGGCTGAAATACAATCCAATTTTATTATAAAAATTTTGTAGCTAGGTGTTTTGCGCTATACTTTCCATTTGAGGGAGAAAACAACATATGAAAGATTGGACCGAGAGATTGGGTGGT
>JAMKCH010040350.1:0-13275 GCA_023653785.1 Ophioderma brevispina
TAACCAGAAGCCAACCAAGCAAGACAAAATCGGATATGTTAGTCATACTGTCCGTTCGGACACTTACTACAACACGTAATGAATGGAGATTCATTATCGTTGAACACTGCCTTTTCTTCTTTTTTTTCTCTTCCTTCCTTTTTCTTCTTTTCTGTAAATGCTTCAGTTGGAAAAGTAACCTGTGAGAATTCCACGACCTTATCCTTTACTTTTAAGTTATTCCTAAACTTGATAGATTTTGACTCTTTCAGATAAATCACTATAGTGTCTTTAAGTAATTTATCACTTACAACATACACAAGTGACAGGGGGTTCCTGTGGACCCCCAAAAATTTGTTCTTTTTAAAAAAAAAAAAAAATTATACACATTTTTTTGTGTAATTGTCTGACTTTTAAATGCATCTTCTTTTTAACCAAAAAATTACTCATTGGCCAATCCATTAACCGAATCTCCTGAGAATATTTTTAAAAATCGAAGTACCATAGGCCCTATTTTTTTGCTGATATATATGCACACATACTGTAAGTAAACATTATATGGACATAAAAAATTTCATATGTATGCTTATGACAAAGACAAGCCAAGCATCCTATGTGCCCTTTAATCCCACCCAATCCCACCCTTCCTGGTGAGCTGCTTGTACTCTATTATAGACTATATCAAATGCATATGAAGTTCAGCAAAATGGATGCTTGTCAAATAAACTCAAACAAAGATAAGACTGAGTTTTCTTCTTATCATTGCCATTGCTTCCCACAACACGAATCACTTACTTAAAGACACCGAACTTGTCCTTGGATCAGGGCACTAACCATCAGTCCGTCTTCTTGAGAAAATTTGGTTGTGGACATTTGACAAATTTTGAATATGACTGATCATGTTACTAATGTGAGCAATCTGTGAATTATCACATTTGCAGCAACTTAAAACAGAATCAGATATTACATTGACACAGATACTTGTCATGGCAGCGTCAGAGCCTTAGTTACGTCCCCCTCCCGACTTGACTCTTTCTGCATCCTTGCTCAATTCATTGAATATCCAAGATTTGAATCGTCTGCGAAGTCTGCAGAATAAAGCAGCACGCCTAATTTATAAAAATGCCAAAAACACACAACACATCTCCCTCTATTAATAGCTTCACTGCTACGTATTTCCTCATCTCATTCATTCAAACTTTAACCCTTGTTTTTAAAGCTCTTCATGAGAGGCTTCCCGGGCTACATTGCTGAACTGCTTCATATTTACATCTTAAAGTACAATCTAAATCTACGTTCATCTTGTCTTACTACATTAGAATTCCTAGTTCCTCGGACGAAGAAATTGGCCGGTAATCGTTCATTCACTTCATGTATTAGGCACCTAACGCTGAACTCTATTCCTAAGGAACTTGCCAATGTCAATGACACTTCTCTGTTCAAAAAGCGTCTTAAGACTCACTCTTATTTGTGTTTAATATTATTTGTTCTTCCTTTGTATTGTAAGCGCTTTGTAACCCTGGGAAAAGGTGCTATAAAATCTCAAATGCTGGGTTATTATTATTATTATTTTTACTCCTTCAGGTGCTGAAACCCACACAATTTTCATTGTGGCCGTTGCTAAACCGGCGTTTACTGTACAAACTCTATGGGAAAATGATGTTTATTTTGGCCACACCCACCCGTAAAAAATACAGGATTGTCAAACGGCAAGTTTTGTGTTAAATATATGTAATTTGGTTCTTATATAGGGTAGATATCAACGTAAAGTTTTCATTAAGTTTGATGTAAGTGCAAGGCTCATTGGTATTTTGCGTCTTTTTTCCCCTTTTTCGCGTATTGAAAACATGTTTTGCCACTATTTTCCAGCCTAAATATTTTGGTGGTGCTTATGACCCTTTACATGCTGTATAAATTTCTGTGGAAAAAATTATGGAACGTGGTTTTCTTAGTGTAGTCCCATGGAACCCCCCTTGGGCACTTATGGGAGTGAAAACCCCTTGTTCCCTTAAAGTGCTTGTTCGCAATTTATTTCTATGTGTTCTCTACTTGATATGAGAGGCCTGACACCTCTCACATACGCCCCATCAAGTACCGTGAGAAACAACTTGCGGTTTTGATGGTAGACAATAATGCATATTACAAGCTTTATTCATAATGTGCTGATATTGATGTTTAACCATCAAAACAGCGGATTTTGGTTATATCTGGAACGGGAATGGATTTGAGGGCTTAAAATTCAGACGGACCAGGAGAAAAAATACGGCCTTTTCATCTGAATCAAATCGATACTAGCTTTTCCGGGTAAACCCGGGGGTTCCAAGACGATCTGGGTACATGGCAACCTTTAAGTGTTTAATATTTCTTGAACTCTACTTGCAGATTTTAATCTTTGTTTAACTCCTTTGTTAAATAAGAGATTTCGTTAGTGTGTACGGGGTTCTTACTTGATGAAGAAGGTGTTATCTTACACTCAATTAAGATGTGTTACTTTCAAATTTGGGTGTATCTTTGGTGAAAGAAATCAATTAAGGCTAGATTACAAGCCTATAAACCCCATTCAATTCTAATTTCTATACATGTCTATGTATTGAATTGTATTGATTATTTCAGGCAGAAATTACATGAATAACATAATGTCTCAAAAGGGCACGTATCCATCCCAGTGGTTGCGAGGGGGCAATTTCCCGCTAGGTGCAACAATGTCCCCATCACAGGCAAGAACTTTCCTTCACCGGTCGCAGGGCAAAAGAACCCGAAAATGACTGATTTAACATGAATATCTTGTGTTTTTTCCTGATTTCCCCTCAAGATTTGTTCAGAGGGTGGCAACCTGCCCCCCTTTGCCCCACCTTGCTACGCCACTAATGGGTGTATTTCTATTGGGACCATTTATCGGAAAAGAGATGGATCAGGGATTAATGTGCTCAGAGAAACTTACCTCCCTCGCTTTTACTGCTAAAAATCAACCTGGGCAAAATTTTCCTTCTCGAGGAATGAAAATAGCGGCGTCACTTACCAGTAACGCCAATAGAAACACACTCCGTTCCGCAACATCGGCTCATGCAGGGGAGGAAACGATAAATTGATAAATACTGACTATTACTCGCGTAACTCTACAATCGACGATAGGCCCTACGTGTGGACGTTGACTAGAGAGATGAGGGCAGGATTCGCGGTTCCCCTCCTCGATCTTTCTTGCAGTACATCGCCTCTCGCCGCTTGTACATCTCCATGTACCTTCGAACATTTAACCCACCTAACCTATCATTTGCGTCTGAATTTTGACTGTAAAGTGTCAAAATCGACATCAATCCTACTCGCAGGTCCCGCCATATTTTGTTGAAAAGGTAAACCCACAATACTTTACGTTGACCTCAGTGTACAACCTTTTGCCGGCAAAGTTTTATGTGGAGTTGATCGACAGCAGCCAGGGAGTATTTACCGGTAAACAACGCCTAATAGAAACTGACCGTTATCCACCTTTTCCTTGCTCTTTCCCGGTAAGACATTTACCGGTAAAATGCAGGATCTTCAATAGAAACACTTTATGTCTCTATGTTATGTCCAGCATCAGAGGGTCTTTTGAGTCCATCCCACAATGCACCTGTTTTGGGAAATTTCACCTCAATAAGGTCATGCCAACCCACAAAAATCCTATTCTTACTTAGTACATAGATACTCTGACTTTTACACTAATTTTAGCCCACAAACCCCAAGCACTTAATGAATTTTTAGCATGATCTTGAAATGTCTTGCGATTCTTAAAGTGACAGGAGATTTTTTGAGGATACGAATTTCTCTCAAATTGCATTTGATTAGTTGTAGCTTACCTACCGAGAACATTTCAAAGGTTTATTGTACAAACATGCACAAAAGAAAACCGAAAACTTTGTTTTGAACTTGCCTACTATCGTAATCGTCCCTATCATTTCGTAATGCTTGATTTTCTGTCGTGTAAAACAGAAAATACTTATTACTAACTTATCATCTTATTTCATAAAGAGGGGGTATTCAGCTTATTCACTTCAGGTGTGATTTAATACATTGCATGGTGAACATTCCAAATATAAAACAAACCTGGGTTCAAAACAATCGGGGGCACTTCTCTCTGGAACTGTCTTTGTGTCTCTTTAAAGGGGATGACCCAATTTAAGTCTATAATTTTTTCATCTTGATATAATGGTCTTCACCCCAAAAGTTTCTCGCCAATATTTCAAACCATTTTGAAGTGAGAGCTAAAAACGTGATTTTGTAATCCCATAGAGTACTGTGTAAAATTAATATTGATCGACCAAAATGGTGCATATTTTGGCTCACAACAGCCACACCAAACGTCCTTTAGCCCTAAAATTTCACAGGGTAAATGAGAAAAATAGTAGCTTTCTTCTAGATCTGACACCAAAATGTTGATCACTTCTGGTAAAATCTGGGGTCCCTTGGGACGAGGCCATTAGCGATCGGACCATGGACCTTTAAACTTATTGAACACTTTTATTCCTAAGTACTGACATGTGTTTAGTACAGTATAGGCACATTGCAATGCATTATGGGATTGATTCAAAACACCCGCTGGTCCAGCATTAACACCACTGGCGAGTGCCAAATTGTGTAAAACGTTTTTCTATGGAGAGTGAACTGCGCACTAAGATGAGATTGCGATTTATTCCGTATTGAAATACGTGTTTACACGATTTGGCACTCGACGACCCTCTAAGCATAGTTCATCATGTTTAGTGACTTGGCATATTATCACAGCTGTGGACCCCATACAAGTTACAACTATATAAGCAGGGATATGCAGAACTATTACCGACCTACCCCAGTATCAGAAAAATTCATTGTGGGAATCCTTGCCATGTAACCACAAAGATCATGAGTTGTATTCTATTTTGCACCCTTTTACCCTATCCCTCCATGAATATTTCATGTTCATTGATGGTTAAAGTGCGTAACATGACCACAAATAGTTTAACTATTAGCGAGAAAGAGGGCGAAAGAGTAGCAACACCAGGGAAATATACGCTATTTCCCTAGGGGAAATAGGCGCCTATTTCCTCTAGCCAAAAAAGCCTCGATCACCCAAACCGAACCCGTGTTATAATCCGTTCCTTTACCTTAAATCTGTTCTTTGTCGCGTGGTCCAATAACGACTAGCTCGCACTGTTTGACGTTATGCATGAGAGTGCCCAGACTCTTACTTGTATTTCTTTCTCAACTTATGTGTACGTTCGTATTCGTTATTGCTCTAAAAGGAAACGTTGGACGCATTGTTGAGGCTATTTTTCGACACCTAGCAACACATGTATGCGCCCGTTGCAATAACACCGGGGGGAAACCTTCTGCACGGATAGTGAAAATAACACAAATAATAAATTTTATTGATTGTATTGTATTGCGCTCCATTGAGGTTGATTTGAGGTTGATTTTTTATTTTAATGCATGAATGGACACGCGATATGATCTCAACGCTGGCATCACTGCACATGTGCATGACTGTGCACGGTCACGAAAACAGTTTAGGTGAGCTATGCTAGGCTATATCATTATAAAATTCCGGGAGTAAATTCGTACAGCAGACCTCCGCGTCATTATTGTCGGAAAAGGTATTGATATCGTAAGTGGCAGATTTCCTCTGCATAAGGCAGTCAATGTTCAATCTCTTGCCTAGCCTTCCAAGCCCTAGGCTAGCCTAGCCTACACCTTCAACCAAAAGAAAAAGTACAGTACAGCAAGCCAGTTTTTTTTAAATAAGGCCTCAGCTTCAGTTTCACTTTTACCATCAATGAACAAAAATATATTCATGAAGGATATAAAACAAAATATTTAAAATGTCTTAATGTTATTCTCGGGATCCTCTTTGTGGAACTCTAATTGGTCCCACTCGTCTGAACTGGAGGGCGTGGGTACTAGTTTCCCTTCTCTTCCCTCGACTTCGGTCCTCTCGGGAAACTAGTACCCCACGCCCTCGAGTTCACCTCTGGGGCCAATAGATTCCACAAGATCCCTCATGTCATTAATATTTGTATACTATATGCTGTTTCTCCAAGAGAGCTGTGTAAAAGTAGACTTAAGAAAATACATTTACCCCAGATTTAGCTTGCAGAATTCTATAATCAGTTATCAATACTGTGTCGCTAAAATAATGCCATTTATTCTGGTTTTTGGTCGAATAATAGCGAAGATGGGTGTATCACACACATGGAAAAATAAAGCCTTGATAAATACTACTACCCCATTTCGGAGTTTCAATGGTGTTGTGATTGCAATCGTTGATCCTTCATTGATGAGTGCACGATAAGTCCCATTCAAAATATGAAAAAGGGGTCAACCCCAAACCAAAATTGCAACAAAACCGCTTTACTTGTATTTAACAAACTTGGCAATAAACCTACATAACAACATATCAAAAAAGTTTACCGAAGTCGGAGGAGTGGAACAATGTCTAATTTGCATAATTCCAAAATTGCCCGGGCCGCCATTCAAACTGATTTTGGCCTATATTTTTGGAATCTGAGATTGTACAGACTAATTCTTGTGTCTATAACCCATGTTTTAGGGGTCAAGGAATTCATTATAATATTTTTATACAATTGGGGTCATTATTATTCTCCCTAATTTACAAATTCCAACATGGCTGGCTGTGCCATTTGGGACCACTTTTTTTTTTCCTATATCTTGGGATCTGAGAAAATGGTAAAGGTGTTCTTTTTGGTTTATATGCCCATTTTTTCCCGATCAATGGAATACCGTTTTAACATAATAATATCTTGGTTTATTCTTTGGATGCTGAACTTGTATGAATTCAAATGGAGGCCATTTTGGAACCACTTTTGACCACTATAACTAGTATCTGAGAGTGTCTTTTGACAACATATCTTTCTTCTTTCTGGGCTAAGAAATTTACACATACGAGGCACTTTATACCAATTGGGTTATTTTATTAAGTCTCTTACTTTCATTTGAATTATCTCGGGACACAGGCATAACTCCTGCATAACTTAAATTCTGTGCATTTAGTCTATTGTATTCAAAGAATGCCTTACAGATGTAATGTAGATTTTCCCTGTTAATCTTGAAAATAGCAGAAAATGCTTTTAACGTTTTTCAACTTTTTCTAAATAATACATTTAGTTTATATCCGCGTTTTTGAGCATCAACGTGACCTACATTGTGGGGGGGTGGCTTGATTTTGCTTTATATATGTTCCTCCTCAAATGAATCGCAATTGCCTTTGTAATATTTGAAATACTTTCTTAGAGAGATTCACCAACGCAATAAATTCACAATCTACCATTCAGTTTCACTATCCTATTTAATTATAGGCCATTTTATTAGGTTAACACGTTAAAAATTAATAATCTCTCCGACGCTGTTGTTTTGAACCAATCTGACTAAAATCATTTTAAAGGACTTCTTTCTATCTTATCTTTTATTTGAGAGTGCTGTTACGACCGCATCCCCTTTACACAATTGGAATGTTATAGCCCTCACTTTTTATCTAAAAAATTTGATTACATATTCGAGAGGCGGCCTCATTGAAGACGCAAGTATGGGCGTAAAGTTGCGTACTATAATGATTGAGAAATCCGGCAAGCCCTTTTCCCTATCCTAAAGCCTTATTCTACAGTGTCCTAGTTGAACCTTGACATTTGAGGCATTAGGTCACAGTCACATACAGGATTAAATTTCCCAAATGCATCCATAAACATGATAAAGTATTATGAATATCACAAAAACATTCTCCTTAGGTCCCAAGAATAAAATCAAGATGATGTGTCCTTTACGATGGGTAATTAATGAGTTGCGGCAAATTTTCATTAATATCCTGCGCAATTGAAAGTAGTCGCTTTTATCTGTTTTGACACAAAGATTTTGAAAAGGTTAGTTTGCTAATCTACGAAGTCACCTTGAAGTACAAATGGCTGCAACTAATAAACCACCCTATTGTTGCTGTGGCCTTAAAACCCTATTTATGTCATAACATTTAAACGTAAACATGTGCCCTCTGTGTCTATAGTAAAACTATACTTTTTAAAAATCTTTTGTTGTCAAGATGAATATATGAGTTATTCTAGTTAAATAAGGCCTTTAAACAAGGTGACCCATATACAAAAGATTGTTATCCTTTTGACGGACCGTTTGCCACCTTGCCTATGACAAATACCTTTGTCAGGCATCTAAGGATACATGGCTGTTTTATGCCTGTTACTCATTAACTCAAATTGCCTAAGGGGGACAAGGTAGCACTTGTTTGAATATTCCACAAACAACACTGTCCATTAATATTTATCAACAAACTGCATTAGTACCCACTTGAATGGTTCTCTTTAACTTCTGACTAATATTTCAGCCATCCACTTGCAATCTATTAGCCATTTTTTTCAGGTATCAGGAGGAAATCTACATTACGTCTGTGGTTATCGTTTATACACTCCACACCTATATTTATGACAAAGAGACAGCCCATAAAAAAAACCTTAAGATAATAAGGTGAAAATGCAAAAAGCTAGCTTGCAACAGCAGCGTGTAACCCTGCAGAGCAATGGTCTTTTCAGTGTACTCAACGGATAGAAGTGTTTACATGGTAAGCAAAATTGTCGCGTGGTCTTTATTTATTTTTATTTTATTTGCCTGGGTAAACATTCAGTGTACAGACTGTTTTCCAATGGTGCCCATGGGTATTTGAAGAAACTGAAGAAGACATTTATGACATAAAACATCACTTTACTGGATGTAAGGGCTAGAAGTCATCAATTAAAATGACTGGAGTGCCCTATATCTCGCTAAAAATTCAATGCATATGATAATAGATTTTAGGGCCCGATGCCATTTGTCCAATGTTGTGAACTTTCACATTATGCAAATTTCACCGTTGGAGATATAGGTCATGTGGTTGGAACTGGCAACCCATTTTAATTTTGCAAATGAGGATGATGTGACAAAATGCCTTACATTGATCGGTTTGCTCATTGAACTGGGAACTTGCAATTAGGTATAAACCATCGCAAATGATCCTCTCCAACTGCTACATACTGAGATTTGACAGTTGAAAGGTTTAAAAGTGCATGGCTGCCATTTTGAATTTATCAAATTACATGAGGAAATACACAACAGTACCCATATCGTTAAAATGGAATTCTTTGTTGACTCCAATAGTATGGGTATAGACACCGGATGAAGCTTTGTTAGTTTCAGATCCCGAGATATATACAAAATGGTTTCAAAATGTCCGCTATTTTGAATTTCTGCAAATTAGAAGAGGAAGAAGAAAAAATGACCCAATGATATAAATAATGTTTAACCTGAATCATTGACCCCCAAACATAGGTATAGGTACCAACCTGAAGTTTCTTCTAACCACTTGATCCCATGATATAGCAAAATTGTTTTAAAATGGCGGCCATTTTGAATTTATGCAAATGGCGGCTGTTTCGCACGACTCCGATTTTTTGGTACACTTTTGATATGTTTTTTGTTACTATTCACTTTAATGAACCAAAGCGTTTTCCTGTCTTTTGCAATTTGTTTGATCAAATCCTATTTTGACTGGACTACTAAGAAGGTTGTAAGTACAATACGCCATTTGTCAGAAATTTCCCCCAACATACTGTAAAGGCCACTCAAGAGATTTCCCCGAATGAGGTCGGCACTTCAATTTCAAACAATCGTGTTTTTTTGCATACACATGTTTGTCCATATACTCATCAATTAAAATAACTAAGCTTCAATCAAAGTCCTTCACATAGAATAACCACGTTGTTATAAAATAACGGATCCGGAATTTTTGTAGTACCGGTTCTCCTATGGCCCTGTATACTGTGCTAATGTTTACGCTGCATGAAAACTGAAAATCCAATTCATCCTTACTTTGGAATTAAGCATATTAGTGCTTGACTATGCTTTAGTATCAGAGTGACTATTTTTAATTACACACCAAAAAATTATTTTCAAAATCTCTGAGTCAGCCTTAATAAAAGCGTCACTGTCATTTTCCCAATATAAATGTCTTCAAATTGCTCTCAAAATTCAAATGATACTCTAGGGGGCATTGGAAGAATAGAAATACATTTACATTACACATAAACATAACATACTCAAAAACAGATGGTACGTTAATTTGTAGGCTAACTTTTACGTTTTTCCATAATTTTAAATCAACAATGGTGTATTTACATGAATATCATAGACCTCATACTCATTGGTATTAAAACCACAAAGGTCCAGACCGGTCAAACAGGTACGTGCTGTGAGAATCATGTATCTGGCGTGCGTTTTCATGTGTTAAAGTGCCATTTTCCTCCGTCGGGTGGCTGAATTAATTAATGGTCGCCGGCGACATAATATAAAATTGTTCTGTAACCAATAAGGACCCTGATTTGGTCTTAAACAATTCAGGTGAGGGCTATGTATATAAAAGCTTTATAAAACCATGCAAAAATATACTTGTTTAAATTCTGAGGGTGTTCAAATGTGTCAGTGTCTCTTTAAAGGTGGCTGTTAAGTCACAAATTAGTCATATGGCCATGTTTTTATTTTTTATTTTTTTTCAGGTTTATTGGCACTAACTGTTTCTTCAATATATTTAACAGAATCTATATATATTTATTTTTTCCTCATATTTTGTTCATTTATTTTAAACTTTTATATGTTACGATTTTTGAACCAAAACAATCACATGGGCTTGACTGCAAAAGGGGGGTAATTTCGCGTATTACGCAATATGCGTCTGTGCTATTCGGCGCGCCCGAATTTAAGAGCGGCCTCAGAAACGCCTTGATGCATCGATTCGATATGACGCATACCCATGGTAAACTTGTTATGCAAATTGTAAAATGGTTGCCCACGTGAGATGCTTTTGCAAACAGAATGTGATTTTTAATTTCATTCACGCTTTTGAGCCTCAGAAATTGTTGAATTTTGATCATAAGTCTCAGATGAGTAGTTGACCTGTGCAGAAGCAGTGTGAAGATAAGGATGAAACGCTGTTTTTGGAATAGGCTATATTTGTAGCGAAACGGAACAACATTTTGACAAAATGGACGATTTTCTCTGTGTTCACTTTTCGCGATAATTCGTGATTTTTCGGTTCCCAGTTTAATCGAATCCTAATCGTACAGGTAAGAATCAATGAAAAATGCATCGTATAGAGCATTCAAAATCTAGGTCGTATTTTTTTTTAGTTTTTTCATTTTTGGTTAAAAAATCGTGAATTTATGTCACTTTTGAACAATCTTGGCGTTGTTCCAAATCGAAACAAGCGGATTTTGGCCTTTTTTTTGGGCAATATTTGATAATAGTGCAGAATTTGAAAAAAAGGGAAATATTTTTTTTATGTTTTTTCCTTTTTTGAAAAACCAAACAAAAACGAACAAGGCACTTTTTATAAACATTTCTATATTTTTTTTATGGGGAACCAAAACAAAGGCGGTTCTCCGAACCAGAAGTGGTCGCCTGGGGGTTGCGCGATCACTTGCTTTATTATTAAGAGTTTGCAATGAGTAGAAGAGAACAAATGCACTTGAGAACAGTGTTATACAAACTTATTTGAGTTTGAAGTTAAATCGGGGCATAGTGTTTAGCCCATCAGAGCATATTTAAAAATAAAAAAGTAACCGAAATTATAAAACTACAATCGCGGAGGTTTTGGAACCACTAGTGTCGTCTGCCAGTGCGGTTTTTGTGAAAGGGGTCAAAGGGTGACATGAGGTTCACCAAGGTCACAAACACGGGTCACAAAGGTCACTTGGGATCACAAAGGTCACTTGGGGTCACTGAGGTTCACATGGGTCACAATAAAGCTCTCATAGACTTAGGTAAAGAAGGGAAGGAAGACAAGGAGATGGAGGGGATGGGAGGGGGAGGTCACAACGGGTCACATGGGGTCTAAAGTTCGCATGGGGTCAAAAGGTCCGCATGGGGTCACCCAGGTCACGGGGTCACAGTGGTCACATGGGTCACAGGTCTCATAGGGTCACAAAGGTACATGTGGGTCACCAAGGCACATGAGGTCACCAAGGTTCCCCCCCCCCCGCCCACCCTGCCCTTCACCTGACGCACCCCACCCTGCCACCCCGATGTCCCTTTCCAACCCCCCTCCCTCCACCCCCTGTCTCCTTCCCCCCCTCCTCTTCGTAGTCCCTTCCCCGAACGCCTCTTTTTTCAGTTTTCCCCCTTTTCTTTGAGTCAGCAAGGTCAACCAAGGGGTCACATGGTTCACAAAGGTCACACACACGTCACCAAGGTAACAAGAAGTCACCAAGGTCCGACATGAAGTCACGCAAAGTCACATGAAGTCATCAAGTCACAATGAGGTCACCCCAACAACCCCCGCCCCTCGGCCGACGCACACCACCCTTCCTCCGTTGCAACCCTCCCCTATTCACCCTACACCCCTCGATTCCACCACCCCCCCCACCCCAACCCGGTCTGGCGCCGGGAGCCCAGATTTAAAATGCACACCCATCCCCTACCTGGACCCCTCCCTACCACCCACCCCTCCCCTTCACACCACCTCTCCACTTAACCCCCTCCACCCCCCCTCCAACACCCTTCCCCCTCCCCAACATCCCCTCCCATCCCCCCACCCTTCCCCCCCACCTCCCCTTCCACCAACCCACCCCACCGTCCCCCTCCATATGATTCACACACAAGATGTACTTTTATAGCAAAGGATGTAGCAAAGGAATTTTTGCATATCCGATGTACCATTTAGCGATACAACAATTATGCATATTTAATTAGCTCATTTGAATACCTAAGCCGCATTGTCAGGTAATATTTTCCAAATGGCAAAGAAGATGCACAACCATAATGGGTTTCGTGCAGTGAAGGAATTTTGCATTCCAGTACCGTTTCAAAAATATAGCTATTATGCCCCTGATTTTTTGCATTCAATTAAAGCCTCATTTGCATATGTAATTCTCGCCCGAAGTATGCCCAACATCTAATCAGGTCTAGAACTCTTAACCCGTTCCTTCCACCAAGTTTACGCCTTACGGAACTCCCGATAACTTGCACACAAGCCTTGCGGGGAAAGGGTTGTCATTTTGACCGGACCGCCAAATAAAGCTAATTAATATTCATGAATATGCAAATAATGCAGCAGCCAAAAGCACAACATAAATTTTGGCACATCACTTTTCACCCTACCAAGTGTGAAGTAAACGGATTAGCGTTTTAGCCAGCAGAGCATTTCAAAAAAGGTTAACCGAAATGTTGAAACATTGCAAATCACTAATTAAAATTCATGAATTGCAAATAATGCAGCCAAAAGCTACAACATGATATTCGGCA